>JAECUM010001104.1:0-178424 GCA_016617855.1 Megalonaias nervosa
TTTTTTTTTTTTGATTCCTTTTCCTGTTGCTTTCTTCAGAGCCATTCCAGCAGCTGTCCCAACAGCACCTAACGCAGCAGCTTTTGCAACAGCTGGAGTGGCTGTGGCTAATAATCCTGGAATAACTGCGAGAAGCGGAAATATTCCTCCGGTTTTAATAGTATCCTTGATTGCACCCACGGAAAGATTTAATCGTATTCCTTTATTGGCGTGTTTAGCTTCGTTGAATCTCTTAAACTGACGTTCGGTCAACGATAATTTATTTGCACCGCTCATTTGTTCTTGTTTTAATGATATTTTTGTTCCGCATCGTGATGCTAGCGGTGATTGTAATCGTTTAATCTGACCCGGGGTCAGACTGACACTAACACGATGATATGACATTTATGATATATATTGATCACGCATAAATTGATCACGCATAAAACACCTCTGAATTTTTTTTATATTTAATCGCGCAGCAGCATCGAGTAAATCAAAGTTAGACATCGGAAAAATCAGCGAGTCCCTGGAATTCTTGATCCTTTTCCGTATCGAGTTCCTGGAAGTCTCAGACCTTTTCCTTTTTTTTTTGATTCCTTTTCCTGTTGCTTTCTTCAGCACCTACCGCGGCAGCTTTTGCAACAGCTGGAGCGGCTGCAGCTATTAGCGCTGGTAACGCTGCGAGAAGTGGAAATATTCCTCCGGTTTTAATAGCATCCTTGATGGCGCCCACGGAAAGATTTAATCGTATTCCTTTATTGGCGTGTTTAGCTTCGTTATATCTTTTAAACTGACGCTCGGTCAATGATAATTTATTTGCACCGGACATTTGATCATGTTTTAATGTTACTTTTGTTCCGCATCGTGATGCTAGCGGTGATTGTAATCGTTTAATCTGACCCGGGGTCAGACTGACACTAACACGATGATATGACATTTATGATATATATTTGATTTCTAAATTAACGCTTGCATATTCTCTACGGGAGCATCAACGACTCTCATGCGACCACCAACACCTTCAAGTAACATTGTTTTATCGGATAATATAACGGCGATTACTCTGTAATTAGGAAAATCTCCAACATTTCTGTTAACGCGAGCTCGAAAATGTATGTCAACGACAGATTGTCTAAACAAATCCAAATGCTCCAGCGAAAAGTAATAAATTGGATATAAATGTGTGAAATCAAACTGTGATACTGCAAGCCAGTATCAATATTTTGATCACGCCCTATAAACGACATCAATCGATGATATGCACGTGCAACATGATTTTGCCCAAAAGCCAATAAAATATCCTCGGATGGTTCTTGATGTCCGTTTATTCGCAATGAAACTTCGGAAACAGCGAATTTGTCAAATATCATTATACTATGTGGTTGTTGTTAACCAAGACAACGTTGACTTGCCGCCGCTGCTCATAAAAGCGAGTAACCGATCTTCGACTGACATCGCTGGAGTCATTACTGGCATCCACAATGAAAGTTTTGTCAGTATTACTTTACCAGCATCACCGGGGGTTCTCCATATTGCATCATCGTCGGTTGCTTTTCGTACGAGTACAACTGTATGTTTGGCTCCAAAAATGACCTTTCGTACGTGTCTGCAGAATCCAAAAATATGTGATAGTGGAATCGCGCAAGAAAATCTTCTGTTTCCACCTTGCAATATTCTTCGACGTGCTAAAAATCCGAGGTTGAAATCTACATCGACATTAATAATCATGCTTTGCACATCCACGTCGGCAGTTCTAGCAAAGTTCCTTGGTCGTCCTATTTCATACTGGTTGTATTCAGGACTATCAGAAGTATCCTTGGAAAACGTCATTGATGGACCAGCTGATCTTGTAAAATCGTCGCTGTATCTAGCAAGACCAATTATCGTCGTGGCAACGTCGACGTCTTTTTGAATTGATTCAATATTTTTTCCGTCGATCATATATGTGGCACTGTCGAACAACGCCATGATACCGTTGTTAACAAAACCAATACTAACATTTTCTCCGTATTCGGTATTATCTGTTTTTAAAATTTCACCTTCGACCTCGATAAATGCCTCCGAGGGCAAGAACTATCTACTCGTATCTTGAACTTGTAATTCTATTCGCCCGCGTTGATTTGGCATTCGTGCATCGTAAGAATAAAATTGAAAATCACGCTTAGATTCATTTTTGAGAACTGGTGCATCCATGTCAAATGCGGGATCAGACTCGCGTTTTAACATTTCTATGTTATTGATCATCGTCTAATACGAAGACCACTTTGAGAAGTTTCACTTCTTCGGAGACCACTTCCCGCTATCAAACTTGCTGCTACATTTTTTTCCTTTTGATCAGCCAATGACTGTCATCGCTGCTAGTTTTTGATTTGTGGCTTCATTTATTACTTTACTAACACTTGCAGGCATCGCTTCAGTGCTGGCCAGTTTTACTGGTGACTGAGATTTTCGTCGTATCAACAAAATTTGCAGTCGATTAAACTGGACCCTAGTTAAAAAAATCTGTTCTGTGAATTTGCCCTTATTTTAATCAAAATTACAGACTAGCATTCTACCTTTATTTTAATTAAAGTTACATAGACTTGCATTCTATCTTTATTCTATTTAAAGTTACATAGACTGGCATTCTATCTTTATTCTATTTAAAGTTGCAGGCTGGCATTCTACCTTTATTTCATTTAAAGATACAGACTGGCATTCCACTTTTATTCAAATTAAAGTTGTAGAATGGTCCAAGTTTTGTGGCAGAGCCTAAACAAGAGTCTTTTGCTCAAACAGTTTTGAGAATACAACACCAGAGTCGACATTAAATATTAGCACTTACATACTAAGCCATATAAAAGCTTCTCGATTCCTAAATTACTGCCAAGAAAAAGCTTTCCTGAACCATATAACTGTATGGAGAAAAATGAAACCTGAAATTTAAAGTTAATTTGGACAAAATACCTTAACAACTTAGAAAACAAAGCTGCTCAAGATTACGGCATTGAAAAAAAATTTTCAAACTTTTGAGATTTGGACAAAATAATATGCATTACAGGCTGTGTTAATGAAAGAATATTTATGGCACCATGTAATCTAGTACATCATTACATGGAAGGATATTACAGTCAGGTAATAGGCAAGTACATTTGTATTAGATAGAACTGACAGGTACATTTCTATTACGAGTTTAAGACATACATTTCTGTAAGATGACTTTTGTCATGATACATACATTTCCATTAGATTCAACTTTGCATGATAAATACATTTTTATTAGATATGAATTTTCTTGATGATGGATTTTCTTCACGACATACATTTCTCTTGGATATGAATTTTCTTCACAATGGATACATTTCAAATTAGACATGACTTTTGTCATAATGGATACATTATATTAGATACAACTTTTCATTATGATATACATTCTGTTCGATATTTTGTATGACAGATACATTCTGTTCGATACAACTTCATGACAGATACATGTTTCTAAATCATTTCATTCTGACATTTTTTTCAGTGATACAAAGATGAAAGGATAGAACATGCATCACTTTTTAAAACCTTAAATGTCAAAAGAAGGATATCAGAAATAAATGGATAACGGACTGTCGTCTAAATTCACGGTATCAAGTATGATCTCATCAGTGTTCTTTATTCAGAACATGCATTATATATCACTGTTCAGCAAAGGAATGTCTTTTCCATCTGTCTGTCCATCCATCTGTCTTCCTGTAATGTTATTGAAGTTTATTAATTTAACTACAGTTTCTTTATGACCTTAAAAATACCACTTGTCAAGGCCTTGATGCATGCAGGGAGCAGTGGGTTTGATTATTGGGTAGTCCAGGCTGGCCCAGATCGGCTTTGTTGTGTCCTTGGCAAAGACACTTGACTCTGATCATATAGGCAATAAGGTGTTAAAAACGCCATTAAAAAACCCAACAAAAAACAAACTTGACACATGCATATTCAATTTTATTTTGATGACACCAATAAAAGTATGCATAATTTTGTTTGAATTTAGTATATCATACAATAAACCAACTCTTTAATCAAAGTGAACTAAGCCTGTCTAAATTAAATTGACCCCGATTTATTCAATTTATAATGGGACTGTACTGCATTTAACAGAAATATATTTTCAAAGAAGCATAAAGATGAAGAAAAGACTGATGGATGTAAATAAAATGGGAAATGAAATACAAAAAGCTCATATACTGGACAATAAAATAGATTTCTACAATAATTAGCAGCAAATGATTCCGAATTTTTTGTATACTGAAAACAGATCATGTATACTAATAAACAACCACATCTGTGCAAAAGTATTCAATCCTGGAGAGAAACAACCTTGTCTAGCTAAAAACATCTTTAAATAAATGTATATCAAATTGTAAATCAAAAATGTCAAAATTATCATTTTTATCCAAAACAAGTTGTATAGCAAAGACAAAAAACATTACTTATGGAGTCTGAAAAATGTGATAAACAAGTATGTATAATGGACAAGTCAAGAAAGCTTTTATTACAACAATGATTGTTCTTTTTCTTCTGTAAGTGGTAACTATATGCAAATGCAATTTATGCAGAGGCTAAAAAATAATTGATAATATAAAAAACGAATGGCAATTACCAAAGACTCATAAATTACTATATCTCTCTGCACTAATGGAATACAAATGTGGTCAACAGTCTAGGGTAAGCATTAAAAATTTCATCTCCCAAATAAGGAAGGGCTGCATTGAATAAGGCTAGCATTGGATACCATTAGGCCAATACTTCTACCATATCGGCTGCCAAGGAACGGTGGTGAATGTTAACATTGCATACATTGCTTGTGGCTAACAACCTGATTTTATTTCACTCGCAGAAGAGCTGCCAACTTAGACGCATAAACAGAGGATTAGAGAATTTATATATATATAGCTAATTTAACCTTGAATGTTGAACACCTCATTGGTATTTAAACCCATTTTACTTGACAATATGGATTAAATAAAGAAATTCAATAATATGACAATTTAATGCATGCATCTGTTCACCATACTAAACATTCCCACTAGGACATGCCAATCAGAGCAGTTTGTTAGTCCTCATACTAATAGCACATAATGCCATCCTGTTAAATCTAGCCCAGGCATAATGCCATCCTTACCGAATGTAGCCCAGGCATAATGCCATCCTTACCGAATGTAGCCCAGGCATAATGCCATCCTTACCGAATGTAGCCCAGGCATAATGCCATCTTTACCGAATGTAGCCCAGGCATAATGCCATCCTTACCAAATGTAGCCCAGGCATAATGCCATCCTTACCGAAATGTAGCCCAGGCATAATGCCATCCATACTGAATGCAGCCCAGGCATAATGCCATCCATACTGAATGTAGCCCAGGCATAATGCCATCCATACTGAATGTAGCCCAGGCATAATGCCATCCTTACTGAATGTAGCCCAGGCATAATGCCATATTACTGAATGTAGCCCAGGCATAATGCCAGATTACTGATATTACTGAATGTAGCTTAGGCATAACACCATCCTTACTGAATGTAGCCCAGGTAACATATTTAATGCAGAGGGTTGCACAAACGTTAATTTGTACAAGGGATTTAAAAAAGTCCTGTTTAGATTGTGCAAAATTCATTCGGAGTCATAATTAAATGTTTTTTTCCTCTTTACCTTTTGTACCAAACAAAATGTTCTCTTTGTCATATGTCCAATAAGCTAATATGGTTTACATAGTTAATTGTGTGGTTTACTGAAGCACTAATCGTTATTAACCTATACAGAAACTGTCAACTATTTGCACTTTTCTCACAAAAAATATATGCAGCATAAAATATTTGCAATGCCATTGCTTAAAGACATTAACCCACAAAGTTTTTGTGGCTATTACATGTCAGTACTATGATCATTGTGAAAAATTACAATTAATACCTGCACCAAATTAACCCTCATTTGAAAAAAACAACTTTGTCTATATATGTTAAGATATAGATAAATGAACATCATTTGTACTACCTGAAATACTGCATATGACAGCACAACATACATATATGTATTATAACGATAACCTTGATCTGTAGGCCACAACAGTATATGCATTATCACTACAACCTTGATCTGTAGGCCACAACAGTATATGCATTATCACTACGACCTTGATGTGTAGGTCATTTCAGTATATGCATTATCACTATGACCTTGATGTGTAGGTCATTTCAGTATATGCATTATCACTATGACCTTGATGTGTAGGTCATTTCAGTATATGAATTATCACTACGACCTTGATGTGTAGGTCATTTCAGTATATGCATTATCACTACGACCTTGATGTGTAGGTCATTTCAGTATATGCATTATCACTACAACCTTGATGTGTTAGGTCATTTCAGTATATGCATTATCACTATGACCTTGATGTATAGATCACAACAGTATATGGATTATCACCATGACCTTGATGTGAAGGCCACGACAGTATATAGATTATCACTATGACCCTATGTGTAGGTCACAACAGTATAGGGATTGTCAATATGACTGTGTAGGTCACAACAGTATAGTGATTATCACTATGACCTTGATCTGTAGGCCACAACATTATATACATTATCACTAGGACTTGATGTGTAGGCCATAACATATGGATTATAACTATAACCTTGATGTGTAGGTCACAACAGTATATGCATTATCACTATGACCTTCATGTGTAGGTCACAACAGTATATGCATAACAACTGTGACCTTAATGTATAAACCACTTTTTTGCATCTTCCATATCTCATTTAACAACTCGAGTTCATCAAAAACTTACACACTTTGGATTCAAAATGTATCTAAAGATAATCCACCATATTTATGTACATCATATCCCACTTAAAAGTACATACAAGTCTGAAAGAAAACAAATGAACTATTTGTTGGACAGCATAGCTCAGCTATTTGAAATGACTATGAAATACAGTAACTAGTGATAATATGAGAAATAATGTTAGTAAGACTCATTTCCAACATTTGTGGATTATGTAAGCTATTCTTTCAGTATGCACAACATATTACTCAGGTGAAAAAGATGCGACTGTTTGTGGTTTATAGCAAGCATGAAATATGCTGAAATTGGTACTGCCAAAATAATGCAGACCTGCCAACCCTTACCGAATAAAAGAACAAATTATGGAAATATGATTATTTGCAGTAAAATCCGTATACTGGTTTGTCCTTGTTTCATTCAGATCTGGATTCATTAGAACTGGTCAGTGAACCAGACTAACTTAAGTACCTCAGATGCTTTAGACTGTGTGTATTTTGTAATGCAAAACATCTGCATGGTCAAGGGGTTGCTTATTATTTTAAAAAATTTAGTCCAACAAGTGAGATATCAGGACGAAAGGGGCAAAGAACCTCTTAAAAAGTTTTAATAGCGCAGAAGAATAAAAGAATATTCAGATTCTTGGGGAAAAGCAGGAAAGGCAACAATTAAGTTTAGTGGATATTGTGGGTTAATCTGAGTATGTCATATGGCAGGAGAGATGAATGCCACTGCCACGACCATGGCTCAGGTGAAATTTAATGTTTTCAAAGAATTGTGTCAATTTGAGAGATAGCAAGAAGCCACTGAGCTCTGTAGGGTTTGGAACTACATTTTGTGAAACTGTACTGGGGGTAATTAAGATTCAAATAAACTTTACAAATTTTTGAGTTGTAGGTGATGTTTACCATCAATGCATCAGTCTTGAATCACACTTCTGGACTTTTCAGTGCATCTTTTCCAGCTTGACAATAGCAGTACATGATTTTGTTTTACATCTTACTGAAAGCTGGTCCAACATACAGAAAAAATTTGACTGCCTTAAAGAGGTCTTTTTAGGGTTGGCAGGTCTAATGGATTGGCAGGTCTAATAATGTAAATCTAAAGTACCAACAAAAAACAACTTCAAATGTAAGAACACCTCAAACTATGAGCAGTATAGGCCCAGACAGGGCATTACACAATTCACCAGCAGGTCAAAGTTCACACAAGTGCTTGAAACAAGACAAGGTACACAGGGCTAGATATTGATCTACCAAAGTAGTAATGAAATCGATATTGGGTCTCTGCTGGATTTAACTGAGTGCACATTTTACTTGGTTACATTAGGTATACATATGTTGCCACCTCAATGCACATGGGCAACAGTTTCATTGGTCCCAATCATTATAGAAGGCATACATAAATTGAAATTTGACTGCACTGTGGTAATTGTTTCATTGGTCCTTATTACTATATAGGCATACATAAATTGAGATCTCACTGCACATTGGCAAATGTTTCATTGGTCCATCTATATATATATATATATATATATATATCTCGAGATCTCACAGCACATGGGCAACATTAAGATTATTCTGTTTTCCAGATTTTGTTGAAAAATTCCATAAAGGAGTCATATATCATGAAGGTGATGGCTACATCAAGACAAACACGGCTAAGCCGAGGAACGGTGCCTTTGTAAAATCTGAAAATGAAAAACAAAATCTTAATGACAAAATTCACAAGTGTAATTCTGATGCAAATTGGATCTTCATATCTATTTAGTCAAAGAATATTTCAAACGGGAAAAGTTCTGCCCCATCTCACAGAAGGTTATCTCTATTCTAGAAAGAACAATTAACAGTGACAGAAATTCCACAATATTACTTCCTGCCTGCTCCACTTCTACACAATTATAAAACACTAGTATAGTCACTTGAGATCATAGTGACATTTGTGACCCACATTTTTATGGTGAGAATACTAGTCATAAAAAATGAATACATTTATGAAGTTTTTAACTGTACAAGCAACGAAATGAAAGATATGGAGCTAAATCCAGAAAATTATCATATTTACAGGAGAAAAAAATGTTTGTCACTGGCCAATATTTTCCAGAACCAAACATATCAGAGTTTGCCATTCATCCTATTTTAATTGGCTTTCCCATCACCATTTAATATTGGTAACAGTCTAAATTTTCCCACAACCTACATCTATTTAAAGCAAGTGCCTTCAGACCCCAACCACCTCCTTTTCCATTAATTCTGGAAAAACCATAATAGCCATATATACTCACAAGTCCAGTCCAATTGCAAACAACAAAGTTCCTGATCTGTCATTGCATAATCTTCCAGAAAATCAAGGTCTATGTTGATTGCATTACTGATTATTCCTAGCAAACTGCACAGACCCAGATCTGCCAGAGCATTATGAATTGGTAGATTGGGTCTGTGCAGTATGCAGTAAGATCCAACTTATAAGCAAGTGTATATGGTAGTAATAATTCTCACTTTGAATATAACCAGTCCATTTCATGACTACATCCAAAGCTTTCGAAGAAATGTTGCTAATGTAACAATAGAATAGCACTGCCTATGACAACAACAATAACACCACCACCATAAGAAAAGAAATTTGTTTATCTCACTTATGCTTCATGAAAGAAAATAAAAAATCGCACTCTACTCTGCAAACCATACATGTATATAACATATGACAGTAAATCTGAAAGTGTGTGCATGAGAGCGAGCGAGCAAGGCAACAGTCATATAGATATAAAAAAAGAAAAGATGACAGAAAAATGAAGACAATTTAAAATGAAAATTATGGTAGCTAAAAGTTACTATCAGAACTTAAGGAGAGTACTTACGCTCTAGGGCCTTCATGTTTAAATATCTTTATTGCACAATCCAATGTGTTTTTATACTTGTGGGCATCAAGTCCCTGAAAAGTAAATACATGATATAAAAGAGGTTGTCACAAACATGGATGAAGTCTCCCACTACCACAAGGAATAATGCTGGAAATAGCAGGAGGGGAATATCATGTAACTTGTCTGTCACAGAAGAAACCTGTAAATATGCTACCACCGTGGCAGCTATACTGGATGTAAGATTGGCACCATTTTCATGCAGGATAACAGAATACTTTTGGTGAAAACCCAAAGTTGATATGACCATCAATTCTGGAGAATTAGTAACAAGATTTTCAATATGTTCATTGTGGCAGCCATATTTCTGGGTAGATATATGCACCATTTTCAGCCAGTCACAACTAATTAGATATCATTATTAGTCTTCTGATGAAAACCCCATATTGACATGATATTCCATTTAGGAGGGGTAGCAATAACAAGATTTTCAAGATGGCTGCTGCAGTGACAATATTGGATGTCTGAGCAACACTATTTTCAAATGACAAATTAGACCTTGGGATGAATGTGTGTAAAGTTTCATGGCATTCCTGCAAGTAATTCAGAAGAGGTAGTGTTAACAAATTTGTCCAGATTGTACCATTTTATTTAGGACAAACTTGATAGCATACAAATTCTGTTAAAAATCCAATGTCAATGTGGGTTTCTGTTCAGGAAAAGCAGCAATAACAATACTTTCAAGATGGCTGCAATGCCGGCCATACTCTATGTCAGATTGCTGCCATTTTCATACAGGACCAACTAGACATCATAGTAAGTCTTTTAGTGAAAAAAAACCCATGTCATAAAATATGACCTTTCATTTTGGAATAGTAGCCACACTAGATGTTTGAGCAGCACCATTTTTATTTAGGACCAGCTAGACTTTGGAATGTATGTGTGTGTGTGTGTGTGTGTGTGTGTGTGTGTGTGTGTGTGTGTGTGTGTGTGTGTAATGTTTCATGGCAATCCTCCGGTTAATTTAGGAAAGGAGCAATAACAAAATTAAGGTAACCGAAGGACAGAAATCAGATGAAAAATGAACAGACCATCACATAAGATTTTCTTGTCTATGACAAGTAAAGCTAAAAACATAGCACCAACAAGAAAACCACCAATGGTGATATGGTCAGACTACAACATTTGTTTGGTGTCAATGGTGCTGTGATTTTTATCACATGTCTTTGCACCACATTACATTTCTCTGCAGGCAATGGTTCTGAAGAATCTCAGCTACACTCAATGGTTGATGTTGATCCTTGGATCATGAAATATAGGTCATAGTGACCTAGTTTTGATTTAAGTTGTACTACTCCTCATAGTACATCTACAAACCCAGTTACATGATGCTGCAGAAAATAAATGTATGAGAAAGTGATCTTAATGAAAGGGTTAACATAGGCCACTGGTGAAATATGTCATGGTAACCTAGTTTTAATGGAGGCTGTGGAACTCTTTATAATGCATTCACATACCAAGTTACAGGACTCTTCAGGAAAAAGTGTCAGAGAAATGAAGCTAAACACAAACTTTAATTTAACTGCAATCTAGCACAAAATTGACAGACTAGTTGTGCACACAAGATATACACTGCAGTCTATTTTGACTCCAAGACAAAATTTCACAAAAAAAACAGAAGATAAATAATCTTTACATCTTCATGACTTCATGATGGCAAGGTCGATGATCAAATATCAAAACATTCTGTCCCCAAAAATGAGAGACTAGTTGCACACAAAAGATATTACAACAATCTACTACTGAAGGTATCTGTAATTATTTTCTGGAGTTAATTTTATATTTGGGCAACTTTTATGGATATTATTAAGTCTTCAAACTGCCAAATATAAAATTGGTAGGATAAGATAATAAATTTGTTCAGATAAAAAAATCCTTCACTTGACATCTACTATAGTTTCAGAAATTCAATGAGCTTTTGGGATTTTCTTAGGTAACACAAATGTACCAGCTGACAAAGTAATATTTTGCCATTTGTTTTTCAAGTTTTTTTTTTAGAATCTGTGATCCACAGAGACATCTTAGGTTTTCCTCTGAAAGACTCCAACTGAATTGGAATTAAATTCAACTTCACTCTTTACTGCTTAAAGCAGCTGCTGTATATTATTAAACCGAAGCAAATAATATCTTTGCAGTCGAATGACAGTGAAAAAATGTACACTTTAACCTTAATTATCAGAGGGTTCAAATTTTTACAGTATCTGAAGTGAATCATAAAATCAATATAATCCTGCAAATCAACAAGAGACAAAAGTGATGGATGCCTAACAATGGGCCCTACTCCATAGCTGTCAAGTGTCCCGTTTTTTCCATATTTGTCCTGTATTTTGGACCTGAATATGGGTGTACGTTTTTTTGGCAAAACATACGTATTTTAATTTAAAAAAAAAAACAAAAAGAAACTTCTTTGCAATTTTCAGTTTTTAGAACGGGCACTCGGTTCCATTCTGATAGAAATGTATTGCATGTATATAAGAATACAGTTCTACAATATGATTGGTTCATTCGAAATTGAGGCTACCATGCCTGTCTTTATCCACCATACTGGATTTTGCAATCAGTTACTGCTATCACTGTATCTCATCTTTGTAATATTCAACTTCTAATCATGTTGAATAGGAAAGCAGAATATTCATAATTTTCTCCAGGAAAAACAAAACAGAACTGGAAGGACAATTGTGCTGTCTTGTTTAGATTTGTGAAACCATCTCGTAAAGGAGTAGACTTTACGTTTTGCAAATTGTGTAACGTGATTTCGCGATTGGGCATGGAGGCACACATGAGCATGAAAAAGCTAATAAACATCAGCTTGCTGCTTCATCATACGCAGCTCAGCCTGGACTTGGATGTATATAAATACCAGAGAGAACCTTGATGTAATTCAATCAAAATTCAGTTTATTAAATTTTTTTAGAAATGAACGTTCCTCTTTCAGTTACTAGCATTGCTGGCGATATATTTTGCACACATTTTCCAGACAGTAAAATCACAAAGGATTACTCGTATGCTAGCACAAAAATAGTTAAGTAAGAAAATCACACAAAGTTCAGATCATCAATGTCAGATGGTACATTGGAATCGATAATGATTGAAAAAAAAAAAACAAGGTGTGGAAAAGGCTCCTATAAACAGTCTGTGTTTGAGTGTCTTGCACTCTTGCACATTCTGAATGGGCACCGGATGCCCGTACAGAAGGTGCAAGTGTGCAACACATGGATCTTTGACATTAAATAATTATGTAAGGCACTGTCCTACTTTACTGATGGTTGTATATGTTGTAAATAGTTACATATGCATTAAAATTTTAAAAATCAGTATTTGTTCCTGAAAATCAGTATTTTTGTCATAAGCAGTCAGTATTTTTGTACTCAGGGGTTGGCAGCTATGCTACTCAAATATTTGCAAGGCAGGGTCTTAAACAGTGGAACTCATACTGTATTCAGGGGCCACAATGAATCTACATGATGATGTGGAATACTGGAAATCTAACTCAGTAAAGGTTTCATCAATATAAAGTTGTATGGTAAATCTGGCTGAAATCCAACAATTCTTAGTAATTGTAAGCTGTGGAAAATAAATGCAAATGGATGGACAAAAAGGGACCATAACTCCACTGATGACATAGAAAAATGAAAGAAAGTTGGAAGTCCACTCTCATCAACATTAAGCCACAAACCCATTTATTTGGGTAAAATCCAACAATTCCCAGTAAAGTGGTCTTGACAGATTAACAGTCCTACTGCATGTTTAGGACTGCAGATAAACAGTCATGTTGCAGGTTTGGAGATGCAAAATAGGCTGAATGTTCATTCCTGCATGTCATAGGAACTGCCAAATGGAGGCAACCTTTTTGAATGGGATGTATCCCATGATTTCCATGCTGAGTTTTATAGTTTGGTTTTTGCATCAGAATTTGACAAAACATTCTACCATTGTTTGCTTCTGTCTATGTTTTGTGTGCCTCTTACACAACACACTAAGACCAGGATTGCGCTGACATGTCCTTAAACCCTATATATATATATATATATATATATATATATATATACACATACATATATACATACACACAGATGAATGTGCCTGTCAAACATCATCAATTATTACCTGTAATCTGGTTTTGATGACATCTATTGGCGTATTTCCAAACACAGAGGCTGCACCAGCTATAGCACCAAAAGCACCCACCACAAAAACTGGGACACTTTTACTGGGGTCGCCTCCACGATACCAATTTTTAAGTGTTTCCATGACAAAAAATCGTATTGCTTGATTGCTTCCCTGTTTTAGTATGGTTGGTGTTAAGCCTTGGTATGTTCCTCTTAAACCTGTAATTAATATATACATTATGTTAATTAAAGGTTATTGATATTTTAGTACAATTAAAAAAACTGTCTCCAAAAAAAAAATGTTCTGCTTGTATCCTGAACATTTATTTCATGATTAACTGAAAAACATCTTCTGTTGTCTCTTATGATACTTCATGTCTATCAATCAAACAATTTTCAAGATTGAATAGTCTCCTTGTACCAATGATGCCTGTTTCCATCTGACTAATAGCACCTGTGGAACACAAACATTTATCAATTAATTATACCATGTTTGTATAAGAGTTTGAAATATACTGTAACATAATGGGGGGAGGTATGGGCTAACTTGTGTAAATTTAATAATAAATTTAAAGAAATGCTCAATGTCAGGATCTTTTTATTCTTGACAATGGAATTGTGGTAAGATGCTTAATAAAAAAAATATGACTAAAACATGAATGCATATGTTTGGTTACGTGTAACATATGCAATACACAAATTCTATAATATGCTGGCCTTCATAACTTTAACGTAATTATTCAGCAAGAAATGGAAGAGGCACATAGTATTTTGAAAGTTAGCCCTAATTTCTTAGTGTGGCGGGAGATAGCTGCTTATTTATGTGGCACATTATTACTTTCATATTAAGCTTGAATAAATAGCAGTGAATTGAATTTGTTTGAATTGAATTGATTCCTATTGTTGTACTATATATGTAATTCCAGTCTGTTTTTGAGAATAAAGAAGTTAAAATTCATTGACTTGTCTTATTTTTATAAGTATCTATGAGCTTCTTAATGTCATTCAATAAAGTTGTAATTATAACTACCTCAATGCAGTGTTCTTTTTATTTGGTGGAGAGATGTTGATAGAGGCGCTAATGTTGACAGCTATCTGCCTAATTTCGAATTGAGCTCCTATTTATACTCTTCGGAAAATAGTCATGTGACGTGATTTTAACCAATCATTGCTTGTCCGGGACGCCGAACAGGTCAGATGGTGCCGAACAGATACTCTACAACCAGCGACACAAACTGAGGGTTAATATACAATTTAACTATCATCACTTGTCCGTTTACACTCTGTCATTAGCAAATATATAAACATTACGTATTATATCGTGTCCGTCAAACGTCAACGTACTTTTAAGTTGTAACCAAGACTGTTAAGCTTGGGTGAAGAGTACACAACTACCAATGAACGCTGATAACATTGAAAATATACTGACCAGCATAAACATTAAGAATACACTATTAAATATTCAAAACATACTTATACTTGTATAAAAGAAGGCCAGCATTTACAATCAACAAGTGAAATGTAATCAAAAATGTGAACTTGACAAATTTACTGTGTGGAACCGGTCATGTGATCTAGTGTCGGCCATCTTGCCTGCAGACATATTTTCGTGATGTCAGCTGTTGGAGTCATCGAGCTTAGTGCTATTCAAATGATGATTTGGATGTGAATTTAAGTGTGATAAACATATTCTGGGTGTGAGAAATTCATATAAAATAAGATTCCAGAAGCTTTTGTGAGTATTTAACAATGTGTGAGGTTGAAATCGATGACATTTGTTACCACATGACCGGCGATCACACTCGACATTCAGCATGAACAATTTAATACAGATATCATGGTAAGTCACGATCTATACATTTATATTACATACAGTGTTCAAATTCATTCTTTCAGTAGTTTGTATATATTCATTGACATGAACAACATGTTAAGTTTATGACATAAAAAAACCCCCATCCTCCCCATCCATCATATTACAGCTTTAGAGCCCTCAGGTCTATTACAATACTATGGTTTTTTTCTAGTCTACACTTAACTTCATATTAAAAAGTCAAATTAAAATGACATTCAACCCATTTGACTATACTTTTAAATCAATACTGAACTTGTACAAAATACATGGTTGCATTTTGACATTATCTGACCTCCTCTTTTCTTTCTTCTTTAGTACACTAGCATTGATTCAGTGACATCCAAAGTGCAAACATTCAACTTCACTCAAGCTCCAAGACAAATTATCAT
This sequence comes from Megalonaias nervosa, assembly GCA_016617855.1. Classification (NCBI taxonomy): domain Eukaryota; kingdom Metazoa; phylum Mollusca; class Bivalvia; order Unionida; family Unionidae; genus Megalonaias; species Megalonaias nervosa. The sequence goes on from JAECUM010001104.1 coordinate 16,064, forward strand.
TGTTAGTGATAACAAGAAACAAAGTGTTTACATGTGAACATACAAGTCCTTGTCAACAGGAGCACATTTGGAGTAACTGACGACATACAGACTGGTATGGAGATTTATGCCAAGGAAATGGCAGTATAGTACCTTGCATAGAGTAATGCCATGAGAGACTGGTATGGAGATTTATGCCAAGGAAATGGCAGTATAGTACCTTGCATAGAGTAATGCCATGAGAGACTGGTATGGAGACTTATGCCAAGGAAATGGCAGTATAGTACCTTGCATAGAGTAATGCCATGAGAGACTGGTATGGAGATTTATGCCAAGGAAATGGCAGTATAGTACCTTGCATAGAGTTAAGCCTCGAGAGACTGGTATGGAGATTTATGCCAAGGAAATGGCAGTATAGTACCTTGCATAGAGTTAAGCCTCGAGAGACTGGTACGGAGATTTATGCCAAGGAAATGGCAGTATAGTACCTTGCATAGAGTTATGCCTTGAGAGACTGGTATGGAGATTTATGCCAAGGAAATGTCAGTACAGTACCTTGCATGAGTAATACCATGACAGCCTGGTATGAACCATTCATACCTGTTATTCACTGGTTGCAAGTTTAAGCTATTGATTAATTCATCATGTTATGATTAAAAGTTTCATCAGTGTATGGTTGAAACAAAGTCTGATTAGTATGGATATACCATGATTTCTGTGGTAATCATTTAATGATTTTTTAAAGAAAGAAACATCTGCTATAGCAGTAATAATGCCACAAATATGGTGTTGTACAACTTCACACTTAATCCTAAGACTTGCCACATACACTCACATAAAGTTGGCTCCAACTGCAACCTAAACAGACCCAGATCTGCCATTGCATAAAGCGCCAGCAGATCTAGGTCTATGTATTTTGCAAAGAATAATCAGTAGAACAAACAATAAAGACCTGATCTGCCAGTGCATTATGTGAAGGCATATCTGCATCTATGTTCTACAGTTTGATACTACCTGTACATAAGTACATACGGTAATGACCCCCTAAGTGATAGATCTATTTCAAACAAGCCAAAATGGTTTCAGTGCTGCACATGTTTACTTGTTGAAGGCTTTGATAGGTAGCTCTTTACAGATTTTCCATCAACTGTGTTAACATCAAACCAGTAATTACACCAATGGTAGTCAAAGGTTCTGAACAGTCTGCTGCATGGTCATAATATTTAATTGAAATGGGTACATGTACTGTGTAAAAGTTCAATATTAAAAGCAAAGGATAAGCTGCTTTGTTGGACATAAAATGACTAGGATTTTTTTATGCTTTCAGAGATGGGTTCAACGTGATTTGGCCAATTCATTACTGTCCTGACTCATGAGTAACCAATTATCATTTCTTTAAATCTATTTTCGCGTTCTGCTGAAAAACAGCGTTAAACTCCATAACAAGAACAAAACAATTTCATTTGTAATGAGCCCCAGTGAAAGTTCTATATCCTCAGTTTTTTTTTTCTCTTGGTAGATTCTGAGTTTCCCAGCTCTGAGATGGCTGTCTGTATAAGAGATCTTACTCTTTTAGAGATTGAAATCATTTTGGCATTTGGCCATACTTCTTCTTTGAGAGAGTTAAATTATTCTGATTAGAGGTCATCCTGCTGTTCAACTGGCAAATGATTCAAGTCTAGTTTGTTTAGAATGCTTGATAATTCACCTTGCATGTCATATATTGATGGGTTAATGTGTTCCATGGCTCCATGTATGAAATCATATACTGATGGGTTAATGCGTTCCATGTCTGAAATTTATCTGATACTGCAAAATTAGCACAATTTTTGAGATATCTTCTGTTTTGGAAAACAACAGTTGTATGCACAGTATCGGTGACACAACAGACATTGACCTGTGTTACGAGTCCATGCTCTTAAAATAAGTAACAGAAAAGAGTGAAAGACAACAAGCTTTATAAAATTTAATAAATAATTTTTTTCCCTAGAATACAAAGTGAAAATGAGAAAAAAGAACTTAAGGTATTGCGAATTAAATTGCAAAATAATCCAAGAATTATAGACACAAGTCCTAGTAATTTAAAGTCCTGAGTAAAATTCAGTAAAAGTCCAGAATAAATCCAAAAACTGAAGGTGATGATGTGTCTGTTAAAGCTCCTAGAGTGTTATGTGCTAACCATCTTTTGTCGAATCACAGAAATATAATTCCAGGTTTGAATACACTGTAAATTCCATTGAATGTCTCTATCCAAGAATTTTATCAGAGCACTTTTGTATTTCCAGAGAAAATAATCACTTGAATTCAATAATTTGAAGAAATAAAATTTCCACCCAACTGGACAACATAATACAACTTGAAAATGCTTGATGTTAAAGCACGAATGATAAAACCTTCCTAGTTACAATATATATAGTTCTCTAGTTGACTTCAGGTCACAATTAGCATTTTCTAAAAAAAAAAACCCATTACCTAACAGAAAATAACCTTCTAGAATGATCCTGATGTTTACAAGGTCAAAACCATAACCTAGATTACACTCAGGAAATTCAAAAACTTAGAACCAAATAAACATATTTACTTCTTCTACTAATAATAATCCTGTTATTAAGCCCATATACAGAGAGAATAATTTAGCTATGTATTAGTTGTTTACACAAAATAAAATTAAAAAGTCAATCAGGTCAAGCAGAAATGAACTCAAATTTTGGACAAGGTCAAGTCCAACATACAACGTTACAATGCAATAGCATGTAATGAAATAAATTAAAACTAACAAACAAAACAAGTTAAATATACATAACACCTGGCATACATGCAACATTTCCATTTTTATTCAGTGTTTACTTTGGTTACTTTGCATGGGACTTTATTTATAGAAGCTGGAATAAAATAATTCTCTGTACAGTTTATATAGAAATAAATAATACTCAACATGATCACACAGTTATAGTCTGACCAATGGAAATCTTCATTACATTGAGGGTTCATTAACCTGGAGTTGCTGACAAATTTTAGGCAGACAAATTATGATGGCATTCTTGATTAACATGTGACCTTGTTCTCATAGAATGATCAGCAATGTTTTACAAATAGAATGATGAAAATTTATTTATTTGAGGTTGGAGAATGCATATGGCCCATGATATAAGTGTGGACATCTTTGTGCAGCATGGGGTGCAAAATGAAGTGCAACAACATAAATGATTTGAATACCCATTATCCATATCTGATGCAAATTATTGATTCCAGGAGATTTTCTCTTTCATTTAACTGCCTTGAACTGAATTTTCATGATTCTGGTAAATGTCAATAATTTCCCTAATGTAAATGTGCAAACCACAATGTGCAATGTGGAAAACTGTATGTATTGGTTACTTCTGGATTAAATGCCCTTTAACCCCTTTGTCTGCTGGATAAAATATGGACATATATGGTAAAAAAATTACGGTATTAGTATTACAGATGTAACAAATAAAAAACTTAGAATACAAAATTGTCACACCAGTATGAAAATTGGATCATAATGAACACTTTTAGTATTGTTGAGTAACTCGCCTTGAAATGCATCCACATATCAGCGTTTGTAAGGGTAATTAAAACTGAGTTCAAGATAAAGAGGGTGTAACAAAAAGATAGCTGAAAATACAAAGTCACACAAGCATGAACATTGGGACACAGCAACCTAATATGGGTATGGTTTGGTTATGGTGCACTCCTTGTGATGCTCTTCTTACCATTTTCACAAGTGTAGGTGAAATAGAGTCCATGATGCGAAGGCTGTATAATGATTCAGTAGCTGAAAATACACAAGTTTCTAGTGCAAGGATATTAGTCAATGTGACCTATGTTTGATGTTTCTATTTTACTTCCCTCAAGATGCAAATAGGGAAGACACTGAGGGCATAACAAATGAATGAAAGAATAAATAACAAATGAATAAACAAATGAACCAAATGCTTCATCTCTTGCAAGGGCCCCAGATGGCTGAGTGGTCTAAGGTGCTCACCTCCACAAGATCAATGACATCTCACCCTTGTCCAAGTGGGTTAGAGTTTGAGCTCAGACAATGCGAGTATAAGAAAAAGCTTGCCAGTAGCTTCCCATGGGTCTGTGTGTTCTTCTCACGGTTTCCTGGGTTCTTCCTCCACCAAATATACTGGCCATGATGTATAGCCTATCATGTGCTGAAAAATGGCATTGAACCCATAATGACATATCCCCTGCCAACTTTCTGATGGGGTGATGTATTATTTATGTCTTGGCAATAAACCTACAAGCAAATTTCTCACCAAATATTGTTATTTCTTTCAAATAGGACTGTAGCAGACTCGGATTTGTTTTAACTGGTGAATTCATTTATCTATTTCCTTTTTTTTCTTCAAATACATTTTTATCTGCACTGAAATTCACAGACTGGGGCAGGATTCTCATTCCTTCCACAGAATGATCTTTTATTCATTAGGCCTTTAAATTTGTGGTTTGCAGTGACCAAAAAACCCATGAAAATTGGTAGCCAATGAAATCTAATGAATTAACAGTAATTAACAAACTACAGGTAACATAAAAAACATACAAGTCTACATATTGTAACAATTGTCACACACCTGCCGACTATTTCTCTAACACTATGAAAACTGTAACCTACCTTGGTGTCTAACTATTTCTCTAACACCATGGAAAAAGCCTCTGTATTTTGGATTTGGTGATGTCTGGTCATTTATAAATTTAACTTTTATAGTTTCCATTGGAGTAACTGCAAAAATGGCTTCAGAAATACCTGCCCCTGAAATATATGTAATAAAGGATGAGAACAGGTAAATAAAATGGATCAAATTACCCCGTCCCTGCAAAACTCACCATCTTAATTTAGCATCAAAAGTATAATTTTTCAGCTAAAAAGATATTTCATGACCAGGCCTTAATTTCAGTTTCAAGAACACAAGTCCTATGATGTTTTGGTCAGTTTTAATTCAGTCTTATTTCAGCCAATCAGACTGCTGGATTCTCAACTTAAATCTATGTCTCTACTCAAGTTCTGTTGGTGAAATTCGGGCCTAGTCAAAATTGCAAAAAATTTAATTGTGTTAAATGGATTTAGACAACAAGAAAATTGGCAACAATTTTCTAAGCCTATTCAAGTGCACCTTTGGATTCACATTCCTCATATGTTGATTAAAGTATATACATTTACTTGGCATTATAAAGGGAGCTGATCTGTGGTCAGCATGTATTACTGGGTCCAACTATATTCCTCTATTGTTATAACCTGGAAAGCATCAAGGGCGTTTGACTTGTGACCAGAAAGATGTGGGCTCAATTTCCCAGCATTTGGTCACTCTGGATCCTCTTTAATGTGTGTTGATGTTGCTCATAACTGAATATTTCTCAGATCAAGATAATACCAAGCTACCACAAGTCTGATCAAATCTGTTTTGAAATATAATCAAGTGTTTGCAAGCTCAACTAGTCTAAGATGCAAGATCACCTCATTAATAAGTGTGGACGTTGCTCCCAATCTACTCCTCTGAGGTCTTGATAATGTAAACTCACTAAACAAAACTGATAAAAATCTGATCAGAAATATGATCTTTGAAGTGTTCAACAGTTCAGCCAATCAGAAACAAGATTACCTCAGTAATATCTGTGGATGCTGCTCATAAATGAATTCATCTGAGGTATTGATGATACAAGCATATACACCAAATTGCAAAAATGAATTAATCGGAGGTCTTGATGATACAAACTTACACGCCAAATTCTCATAAATGAATTCAACGGAGGTCTTGATGATACAAGCTTATACACCAAAATCTCAAACTAATTCATCAGGTTTTGATGATACAAGGTAACACAGCAAATCTCAGACTAATTCATCAGAGGTTTTCATGATACAAGCCTATACACCAAAATTTCATAAATGAATTCATCTGTGGTAATGATGATACAAGCTTGTACACCAAATCTCATAAATGAATTCATCTGTGGTAATGATGATAAATGTGTATGTATACACAAAATCTCACAAATAAATTCATCGGAGGTCTCGATGATACAAGTTTACACACCAAATCACAAAAATGAATTCATCGAAGGTCTTGATGATACAAGCTTACACACCAGATCTCATAAATGAATTCATCTGCAGTATTGGTGATACAAGCTTACACACCAAATCTGATCCAAATCTGTCAGAAAGAAATAAAAATCTGATCAGAAATAAAGCCTCAGAGTGTTCACAAAAAAGTGTTGCGGGACAGATATATGACACAAAAGATGCAGGACCATGCCATTACTTACAGTATGGCCAGGTGAGCAAAAAACAATTCAGAGTCACAGTGACCCTGACCTTTGACACCCAAATCAACAGGCTTCTTCCTTACCCCAAATGCAAGCTATTTATAATGTCTGGTAACTCTAAAATGTGGAGAACTCAATTATTGTGCAGAAATGAAATAGTAAACAGAAAAACAATGAAACCACAGGTACATCATAATAATAATAATAATAATAATAATAGTAATGAGGACTTTGTATAGCGCCTAATCTTTAGAAGCTCTAAGCACTTTACAGCATCTGACAACACTTAAAAAACATATATAATGATATGATTACAAAATTAAAAACAAACACCACGAAAGTAGAAACAGAAAATATGCTGTAAATATTTAAGGCAAGGAAACATTATTAGGTCTTTAAGTCTGTTCTTGCAGTTGAAATAGGTGAGTTTTAAGAGCGCTCTTGAATGAGATCACTGTGTCTTTGTGTCTAAGTGCAGTGGGCATAACATGTTCCACCTTATGAAAGGTATATGAAAGGGGAAATTTTCTAAGTGGGGATAAGTTACTGGAGTAAATTACTGTGAGACACAAACATATGTGCAATTTCTATGTCTTTGGTCAATATTTGGTACAATTTCTTTCAGAAATAGGTGCAAATCCTGCAATCCTGCATGCTAGAAAACAGACCCTGTATTTCTCACAGGGGTCAAGAATTGTTTACATCAAACAAGACTTGATCCTACATCTATTAGCTCTAACATCTTTTCAGCTACTTAACTATAATACTAGTATATGACAAGAGTAATGTCAATACTTTGCTTATATGTAATGCTAATATTTGGTGACAAATAAGCAAAATTCCTGTCAGACATGCTCTGTGTCATCATACTGTTCATACAGACACTGTTCCATCCTTTTATCCATGCTAGCAAATGGTTACACATGGATATGCTTTGTTTTAATCATGTGACAAATTGTTGGCATCCTGAGAGAAGTAAAGTAATGACGCATGCAAGGAAGTTGAAGCCTGATTTACCAGAACTTAACCTGAACTCTGTTGTTACTGTGGACCAATCAATGTGTTCAAAGGTGAAAGTTCAAAAAACATGTAAAAAAAATTTACATGTGATACATGGAATTAGCATCATGTCACAAAATGATCAAAACCATGACATACATATATAAATTACAATTCTTTAGGATGTGTTGCACAGCGCAATGTCAAAATAGAGTTCTTACCTAAACCACACAAAAGTCTTTTATTTGCAGGTAGATTTCCATTTGCGTCTACACTTCTTTTCTTGAATTCTTCAAAACTACCAAATCTAAAAGAAATTATAAATATTTCAAATAAAAAAGCTATTGTAAATGTTCTGGAATTAAGTTTTTTTTTCTTCTCCAATTTCAAAATGCAGATCCAAGGATGGATACAGAAAGCATAAATCTGTTGTGTTTACACAAACAATCCCTCTGTAGGCATGATGATACAGAATAGGCCTAATGTGGTCTATTGCCACTAACGGAGGTAATCTTTCTCATCCAGACTATATCCCGTCTTGACAATTAAGCTGAGAAGGTCTATTTTAAAAGAGTCAGATTTAAATAAAAAAATCTTACCTTGTAGTTTAAGTAGTTTTCTTTACTTTATCTTTTTGCTGGCATGCCTTTTATTGCATGCCTAAACATACTCTGCATATATAGATAGGATTGTGTTGATGTGCTGTTAAACCCTATACATACATGGTGAATGCATCAATAAAGCTGCACCTGTTAAAATTGAGGTGACCTTGGGCGAACATACTTGACCATATGAAAATCAAAAGACGTATGAAAAGCAAAACTTCACACTAGAATTACACCCTGATTATTGAAAAGTTCCACTGTAAATGAAAAACTTGCTCTCTCTGCTTTGAACATATTACTTTTATGGTTAGGACCTAATTTAGTATCAAGCTTGCAGCAGGTCCTGGTGGTTTGTAAAATAATAATAATAATAATAATAATAATAATAATAATAATAATAATAGTAATAATAACAATAATATTATTAATAATGACTGTTTTTAAAGAGGGTAACAACTAGCTGAAGAACTGACCTACCTTGTGGCCTTCATTTCAAAGAAAGTTATTTCTATTCAAATGCGCATGTATACACACACACACATACATATCTATAAATACTAGCATGTACATGTATAGACACAATATATTTACTTTCTTTCCTTTCACCAGATGGATACTGCCCATACATATTGAACCCACAAAGTCAATATCCATGCATTATGCAATTAGTGACAAAATAGATAAGCAGTATATTTAATGATGCCCACAAGCATTCATGAATACAAATAACATGTACAGTTGTTTTCATTCTCATTTTAACTACATTTCTGAAGCCATTGGATATACTGGGTTTGGAAGAAGGAAATAGAGTGGGCATTTCTAATCTCAACTGGAATACTATTCCAGAGCAAAGTTCAAGAGTACTGGAAACTTTTTTTGAATAATTCCTTATTTGGTTTGGGATTTTTATATGTTTGATAGACATGGATCGCAGGTGGGGAGTATTGCCATGTAGCCTATACTGGAATAGTGGTTGTAAATATTCAGGAGTACTATTATTGGATTATGATCGAGCACATTAATTTGGCTTTTCTCAAACGTATTCAGTCTTTAACAGGTAATATTTTTAACTTGCCTGCTAAATTTTCCTTGCTTTCTTTCTGGATTGATATTAGCCCAAATGCTATTTTTTGAAGATGTGCCAGCTTTGCTATGTTTTTATCATTTGAATTACCCCATACTCTATTACAGATATCTAAATACGGTTGTATGTAACTATTGTAAAATAGTTTTCTGTGCCTGTCTGAGAGAAAATGTCTTATCCTACTGAGAAGCCATAAACCTGAATTTAACTTTTTTAGTGATCTGATACGTTCAGTCCATGATAGGTTATTATCTACCAAAACACCAAGTAGTCTATCATGACAGACCATTTGCTAGGGCCTCAAGGTAGATTAGTTCTTAACTAATTGTGGTACCCTCTTTAAAGTCATTATTATTATTATTATTATTTGCAAATTTGTATCCTTCCATGTCAGACATTGTTCATCACTATCAAGATTTGTTCTTTTTTGCAGACAAGTAATATTTTAGTTTTACCAGTACATGTATTTACCATCATGCCACTGTATGTGCACCAGTTATCCAGTTTAAGGATTCCTGTAAAGAAATTTCCAGTTCATGCTTTCTGTTTTGGATGTCTGACAATGTTGTGTCATCTGCATGAGATGAAATTACGCCCCCTAGTAAAAGTGGTAGGTCATTAATAAAAAATATAAAATAATAATGAACCTAGAATTGGGCCTTATGGTACTCCATATCTAATTGTTCTAGGTTCAGACAACATTATTTATATAAACATGTGTTCTCTCACTTAAGTATGAAGTTAACCATCTAACTGTGCTTTCATCAGATTTTCAGTTTCTTCAAAAGGGTTTCATAATCCACCATGTCAAAAGCTTTCCTGAAATCTACAAATACAGATCCTATTATTCTATATTAATCAAGTGCATGAAGGCATTTATCAGTTAGTGAGATCAAGGCAGTCTTACATTAATGTTTCTGTCTAAAGCCTGATTGATTAGGATGTAACAGCAAGTGTTTGGTTAAATATGACATGAATGAGTCATGGACATGTTTTTCAATCAATTTTGACAAGTTTGGTATTATTGAGATTGGCCGGTAGTTATCAGCATCATCCTTAGAACCAGATTTGTGAATAGGCATTACTTTTGTGGTTTTCCATATTTTGGGGACAGATGAGGTTGCACTACTTAATTGATTATGAATGTTATGCTATCTGAAATAGCTGAGGCAGATGTTTTAATTGAGTCATGGACCAATCTGATCCAAGTCCTCTAGCTTTCTTGGTATCAAGTTCAATGAGACATTTTTTGACAAAGATTTTTTATACTGGAATGATAGAAAAACATACCTCCTTAGGGACTGCGCTCATGCAGGACCTTTTCAGTTCATTAAAGTTGTTTTCTATCACTGGTTCCTTTAACTTTGTGATAATGTTGGTGAAAAAAAAAAATCATTGAAAACATTTGTAATGTCATTGTCATCAGTGACTATGATGTCATTCAACAGAAGTGAGTAAATTTTGTTTGTCTCATCTTTGTATGTTCACTGAAAACTTTCCAGTTAGAATTTGTGTTGCTCTTTTTGTTTTGAGCATTGATTAATAATAAGTTTTTTTCAGTACTCTTCATTATAGCACCTGAATGATGAGTAAAGTAATGACAGTGACAAGTATATGTTGTAACTCACTTGTCCCATGGATGAGTGTCATACATACATACCCATTTGAGAAATCAATTGTCTTTCCTGCATCAACTATCCACATCCCAAATCCTCAAGAAAGTTCAATCCTTTGGTCTTTTAGCTTAAAATCCATGACATGTCCACAATTTAGTGCATTTCTCCCATTTAAAGTCCAGGGGGCTTGTCTTGTAAAATTTGTTCAAAGTGGTGGGCGGGCTCATGATTGGTAAAAAGCTTTCTTACATAAAAATCTGCTACACGTTTTTCTAAGTGGAGATGAGCTAGTTATTGGATACTGATGGTAACTTGTGTGTAAGTGGACAATAGACAAGTTTCACAATCATCCAGAATCAGGTACTGTAGGTTACTGCATTATCTTGTTCATCAAAAGTGACACTTATGGTGTATCCTGACATGGAAAGTGCAAAATGCACAAACAAAACCAAAAAGTAAGCCAGCTAGTGTTTACAAAATTAAATTACCTTCAATGACTTCCAAAGGCTGAAAATGACAATAGATAATCACCATAAATTTTAACTTTTATTAGCAATTTAACTTGCTAGTAATAAGAACATGGGAAAACATTTAAAGAAAATTGGAGGCAATAGGGGCAAGCATTGGGAACTAATTTTAATGATGTAATACTTACTTGCTGCTACTGAATAGCTTACTTTTCCAGATGAAAATTACCCTCATCCATATGATGATTTTAAATTCTTCCCAATGGGTGATTTCAAGAAATTTGGTCTAAAGTGCTGGCCATTACCAATTAGTACCATATTGTACCTGTACATGTGGGTTCGAGTCTGGGCTTGTCCAATGTGGATATGTGAGAAAGCCTGCCAGTAGCTTTCCATGGGTTGGTGGTTCTTACTGGGGTTTTCTCAGGTTCTTCCTCCATCAATTATAATGGCTGCCATGTATAGCCTATTGTGTTCTGCAAAATGGCATGAAACCCACAACAACAACTTTGAGAAATTTCTGGAAGCTGACCATGTGTCACTGACCCATGTCCAGTCATTTTCATCTTTTTCTAAGATGTAGACTACTAGTGAGATATCAATGTGGGGTGGGTGGAGGTAATCTAGTTATAGCATATCGTAAATATTACAGCATTAAAATTAGTTCTACTACCACCCCCACCCCTAAAAAAGAACCAAAATTACAATTCAATATCAGTAATACATACATGCTGCTACTGCATACCTCAATTTGCCAGGTCAGTCGGAGGCTGATGACCCCCAAAACTGGTAACAAGGAAATACCCTCTATGGTAAAATATCCGCTTCTGCAACATGGTAACCACATGACCCCCAAAACTGGTAACAAGGAAATACCCTTTATGGTAGAAGTGTTCACTTCTGTAGTAACATGGTAACCACTTTGGCCACTATCTGCACCACAACTATAGGCCCCTAGAGCAAATATGCCTTCACTTGGTGTGCCATGGAATGAATGTAGAAGAAAGTAGCACAAGATGCCAATATATGGCCTTCACCACATCCTCCAAAAATGAATGAGTTAGGCCCATCAGATGAAAATGGCTGGAACCTCATAAAGGTCCCTCTTGGCATGAATGAAAGATTCCCTCTTGGCATAAATGAAAGGTTCCCTCTTGGCATGAATGAAAGGTCCCTCTCAGCATGAATGAAAGGTCCCTCTCATCATGAATGAAAGGTCCCTCTCATCATGAATGAAAGGTCCCTCTTGGCATGAATGGAAAGTCCCTCTTGGCATTAATGAAAGGTCCCTCTTGGCATAAATGAAAGGTCCCTCTCGGCAATGGGCTGATAAGGTCTCTTGAGTGTTGTAACAATACAATTCAAAATAGTGGAAGCTGAAATATGAGCCCCTTCCTATCCTTATCCCTTTGCAGACTGCCAGATAGAAACGTAAAGCTCAAAATGTGCATAAAAGTTGAGCTTGTCCACCCACAGCAGAGATATAAATGAGACTTGGGATACAGTATACGGAGGCTGACTGAAACTGGTTTCTTGCTAAAGTTCCTGGCTAGCAAAGGAGAGAAACTGACTAATAAATCAATAGGGCAGACATGAGAACAAATTAAAGATTTTCTATATTTTGTAATAGCAGCCACATTTTGATCAGCATCAATAATTCAAACTTGAAAGTACTCTAGGCCAGAATTATTTCAATTAAATTTGGTGAAATTCAGTGTGTGCTTTTTAAACAGTCATTTAAAGATTTTGTTTGTAGTAATGGGGTCATATTTGACAGCAGATAAACATAATTTGTAAATATTTGAAAGGCTTTCATGCCAAGATGCTGTCAAATTTGATCAAATTCTGTTTAGTGTTTTCTTTAGAAGTCGGTTAAGATTTTTTGATTTTTGGTAATGGTAACAATATTTAATATCAAATCGAGTCTTAATATCTTAATGCCGGCATGCTTTCTGCCAACTTTGGTCACATTTTGTTCATTGTGATTTTGGAGACAAGTTATTTGAAGATTTTGCTGTACTTGGTAATGACTGTCATATCTGATAGCAAATTGGCAGTTTTTGTATAATTTTAAAAATCTTGGTGCTCCAAGAATTTTTAGAGACAGGCCCAGGATGGATGGCTTACAAAAACATCACAAGCAATGAATCAAATTCTACATGTCCTGACTCTTATTTCCATGTGCCTACAATTGCCTATTTATTATTTTTTACTATTATTTGTCACACACCACTGCAACTGCTATACTTCAAATATAAAAAATAAAAACAAAATCATGTTAAACTGACTTCTGTTTTTATTCAGATCTCAAAATATTTCACACAAAGCAATGTTTTCCTGAGGCAGCCATCATCTGATTGCTTTATTAATGTCCCCCTTACTCAGTGAATCAGCAGTGTTGATGTTCATTAGCATGTAAAGTGTGTCTTAACTTATACATTTTTGCTCTACACTCTTGATGTTGTTCATAGGTGCCACTTAATGTTTAACACTTGTGTAAGCAGGAGCAAGTGAAGTTCAACAATTATTATTCATTAAACTTTAACTTGAAACATCTTGAAAAGTGCAACAGCAATTAAAAAAGACCAAAAAAAAAATCAAAATACTTACTCAAGTGTTTCTGCAAAAATCATCTTTCCTTTTTATCTCAACTCAATCAAAGAACAACCAAGTTTCAATTGAAGACTCAAAAGCCATCATGGACCACATATGATTTTAAATACCTCAGAAACCATCCTCCATATGGTCTAAATGCTCCAGATTACAACAACGAACTAATCAATTAACAGCTTCTTGTGTATACATGCTAGCCTTACTCCCATTATTTGACCATGCATCACTACACTGGTTGCAATGCTGAAACAGTTCCAGAATGCACTATATTGATTTTTCCAAATTTCCTCCTACCTCCAGTAGAATCAAATGTATGTTAAAGCCAAGTGAGCACTAATTATAGTTAACCCAGGCAATCTATTCCCTAGAGGTCACATGCTTTTGATTGAAAAATGATTAGTAGACGATCTTTATAAGGGTCAGGGGCATACATGGAGATAAATGTTAATAGTTTACTAGTCCATCAATTTCTTGAAAATGAATTCAGCATTTCATCAGCATGATCTAAGTTTTCTCTGGCAAATTCAGTTTTTTTTTTTTTTTTTACAAGTCCAACTGACACATCACTTAGCATACATGAGGGGCCTGATCTGAAATCAGAGGGGCCCTAGGCAACAGACAATCCAATTTTTTAAGCACTGGATCTCAAAGTCTGGATGCTCTGTGTCCAAACTGATCAAACTTTATTCAGCAGGTTTACTGAAGAAGTCCTTTAAAAGTTGTTCCATTTGTAGTAAATGTGGCCACAACTGATACCAGATTGTCATTTTTGTTTTGCAAATTTGAAAGGTATTTCATACCAGAATGCTTTCTGTCAAATCTCATCAAAATCTGTTCAGTGGTTTTTGGAGAAGTCATCATTAAAAGGTTTCCATATTTTTAGCAATGAAGGCCATATTTGATAGTGGAACTGCATCATTTTTAAAAACAAAACTGAATAGGCCTTTAAGCCAGGATGTTATGTCAAGTTTGGTTAAAACTGGTCTCATGGTTTTTGAGAAGTTGAAAAGAGCAACTGATCATGGACACCAGATACATGAAGGGCCATATCATCAGCTCACTTGTCCTTTCATCTGGTTGAGTTAAATTCTTGAATTCATAACTTCGCCAGGATTTTCAAATGACCTTGACCTTGTCTGATGGGTAGTTCATAAATATGAAAGGACAAATTTTACAGTCAAAGTAAGACAGCTACAATTTGTAAGGTTTGGAAATTATGAACATACATGTATCAAGTGCATCAGTCTGCAGTAAGTGTTTAAGAAACAAAGCTAAACACAATGATGGAGCAAGAAATAAAGGTCCTAGTAACCTGATTTTGATTAAATAGTAATTCTCAAGAAACATAAATACCATGTTGCATTTCTGCTAGCAACAGCATGAGAAACTACACTAAACACAAACAATAATGCAGCTGCAAATCAGTGCAATGTGAAATATAGGTCAAAGTGACAGTTTTTTCCTTATGGGGTTGTAGTACTCTCATGTATCTACGAGTTACATGACTGCTGGCAAATGTATATGAAACTAAGCTGAATACAATGGTTAACACAAATCACTGTGATAGGAATTAAAGGCCACAGTTACCCAGTTTTGACTAAACGGATTGGTACTTTTTATGATACATCTTTACTCTCAGTTAAATGACTCTCTAAGCAGTAGTGTTAGAGAAACTTGCCTAAATTCAAATCCTATTCACTCTCTCTCTCTCTGTATATATATATATATATATATATATATATATATATATATATATATATGGCACTGGACCTATACTCAACCACTCAAGCAAAATCCCTGATACAATTATGCACACATTTTTTAGGTTAAAAATTGCTTACAAAAACAATCCAATTTTTCGTTCCACACAAGAAACAGCAAGAGTCATTTATTACAAGCTATTCTGAAGATCAATTTATCAAATCTCCAAAATGTTATTAGCCTGCCAATTTAACCAAGACTGATTACAATTTAGGTGGAAAATTGCAATTTATTTCTGCACCTAATAATCACCTGCCCTGTTTTCTCATCTAAATCTATCAATTTGCCTATTTCAAATGAGTCTAATGAGAGAGAAAATATTGACTGAACTTGGCCACATGTCAAAATCAATGTCTTTTCCCACTGGCTAAAAGTGAACATCTCTATTCAGCCATTTAAGTATGATCATTTTTCTTCATCCCAGTTAGCAGTCTAACATTTATCAGTAGCTATGCTGAGCTGTGAGACACCAGCTGGTCAATGAAGAATTCTTAAACAGAAAAAAAAAGAAAAGCTCTTTAAAAAGTAAGTTAAAATGGATAAACATTAGGAACAAAGTGTCTGTAACACCTTAAGTTTTGGTCATCTTGGATTCATTTCCATTTTGTTCCTATGAAGCTGTAATAACAACAGTAGACTGTAATGGACAGGAAATCTAGCCTTGGAATGTTTCTTTTCTTTCAAAATTATTTTAATTAATCGTGAAGCTCTCTGTGGTAAAGCGATGTGGGTGAAAGTACTAATACCCCTACTTTGTGGATGGGGCTACATCATACCTAGGTTGGTGGGTGTTGTCAACATTTATGGTTAATATTAATATTATTCATTAATACCCTAAGTTATCCAAAATCAAACAATGGTTGGTATGATTCCAGGGATATATTTCATATAAACTTATCATAAATCATCTTTTGAACTCTTAACTTTCAAGATGTTATGCCATGAATGGTTGTATAACTCTTCTAGATATCAGCCTCATTATAATCACTGGTTGGTATGATTCCCAGGTATATTTTATTAATTAAGGTGTGATTTTGTAGCTAATGGTAGCAAAGTATGGTCGCCCCTACAGGTATAATGGTACCAATTGTACAACCCCAGGTGGGCGGAGCTTAAGGTGTAGGGAACATTGCATTCAAAAATAAACCACAAAACTAGCTGTGATTGGTGCATTATGTAAGAGTTGTACTTTCTGTTAGGCTTAAAAAAATGTTGAGCCTCTTGGCAACATGTGAGATTATGTTAATTCATAACTATATCACATTTTGTTTTTTTTATGGTTTTTTTAAAATGTGGTACACATGACTGAAAATGTGTCTGGTGTAACTAGATAACTCTTACCTCTGTCTAGTTCTAGCAGAGTTATCTCTCTTAAATGCAATGGAGTACCTGGTTCTGTCCTTGTCAAATTGATAATCTAACATTGTTCTCTGTGACAGTGGGTGACATGCATGCTGAGGTAGGATAGAAAGTATATTTATTTCACAAAACATTAGCATTGAGGTCTATGGAAAAACAATTGGTACCGTGATACCTACAAGTGTGTGCTTGCTGGATTTTTCCCATGGTTGCTACCTAGAAAAATGGCAGAATTTCCTGTCAGATGCAGAATTCTGTGGGAAGCATAAAAGGGCTTGTCAACATCTGTGCTAGGACCTGGTTGTGTTTCCAAGGGTTGTGTTACAAGTTCTGAGTTCAGACAGTGCATGAGAAAGTCGTTTACCTATTTTACAACAAGTCCATATAAGGCAGTGCGCAAAGAAAAGATAACTGTTCTGTTTATTATTTTTCCACAAATCAGAAATTTACAGTAATTCCATGATTTATTTATGAATGATTACCAGAAAAGAAGAAAATTTTTTTTTTGCAAATTTTGGGACAGGTCTAAAAGTAAGTTTTGAAATCTGAATCTGTATCTTCTGAACCTTTTGGGACAGAATTCCTCCATTGTTGTTTTTAAAGTCAGCAACTTTGGGACAGAATTCATCCATTGTTGTTTTTAAAGTCAGCAACTTTGGGACAGAATTCATCCATTGTTGTTTTTAAAGTCAGCAACTGAACCTTTTGGGACAGAATTCATCCATTGTTGTTTTTAAAGTCAGCAACTGAACCTTTTGGGACATAATTCATCCATTGTTGTTTTTAAAGTCAGCAACTTTAGCTTAAATATCTGCTTAATAAGTTAAATTGTAATCAGACAGTATTATTTTATGATCTTATGAGGTCAAGTCAACTGTGTACTGCAGCCCTTCTTAAGATAATAACACTTATTACAGTTCAACAGAAGTAATAATAATAATAATAATAATAATAATAATAATAATAATAATAAGTACAAGTTTGAGTATGAAGCCAGTAAGTGTTGATCAAGGCTCTATTTGTAAGTTGTTATATTGTAAAACCATTGAAATTTTCTCAAGATTCTGTTTGAAGTTAACCTTTGTCCATGTAATTAAATTTTAGCTGATATTTTAAGTCTGTCACTAAACAATAGTTTTGATATAAAATCAGAACAATAAAACTTTGATATTTGTAAATGTTTATATCAGTTTTTAATAATAAATAAACTGTTTTGTTCATTTAAGTAGGTTTGTCCCAATGTGCACTACATTGTACCATTGCAATATCTAATCAATGAGTTATTATTTAGAAGTTATATACCAGATATTTGAGTTTTGAATTATTACCACCAGATGGTTTTGTGACTGTTAATAAATCAGATAAACTTAAATTTAAGTCCCTAGTGCTATTCTTACTGTAAGGATTCCCCACTTCAATAAAGAATCACACAGACCTCTTGGAGTGTAGGTCCAAGTTTAACTGGGACTCGATTTTAAAGTAGAGTTTATCGACCACAAAGAGCACAGTGAGTCACTGAATGGTCACCAATTGAATGGCCAGCACTATCCCACAACAACTGAATAATTTTGCTGAGTTGAAATAGACATGATTAAAAATTTGTTTGGTCTATAACTGGTAGGATATTTCATGAAATGTAAATCTAATATGCATCACTAAGTCAGTGTGTAACCATTTGTACAGTGAGATGTCCTTTTTCTTTTCTTTTATTTGCACAAAGCAACTGTACATGGAAATTCAGTGAAATAGAGAGACAAGAAATATCAATTGACTTTACGCGAGACGATAGATCACTCCGCCTACCAAATCACGTGACTTAACCTCCGACAAACATGCAGTATTTGGCAAAGAAATATGTTTCAGTTTAAGTGATATGTTTATTTAATGTGATTTGTATTATTCTTAAAAATATAAAATTACAAAGTTGCATTAATTATACTGCAGTAGACAATATTTATATATGTAGTTCAAGTTCGTACATTAATAACCTAAGTGTTTTATTCAGTAAATAATAACAATCAGTTGTAAAGCTGTTTAAGAACTTATTCATATGAAAGGAAACTTGCTCCAAAAGATGCTGATATATTTAGCAGATAATGGTATCCTTGTTAATTTTATCTGACCTATGTTTATACTGCCTTGGAAGTATATGAAATTAAAAATTAATAACAAAATCGTAAATAATTACTGTTTAGAAGTATACTGTTGTACATAATTTTAAGGTCTGTTATGTTCGTCAGATGGAATTTTGATCAACGATGTCTGTTGATGTAAACATGTAAATGCATGCTTAATATATATATGGGAAGATAATTATTTGAAACCTTTATTTTGTATTTCTTTATTACTAATTACATTTTTGTATCCCCATCCTCCTTCAACCCAATGAGAAAGTAAAGCATCATTGTGTCTGAAAGATCGAGACAATAAATTATTAGTTTTGGGACAAGCCAACATTAAAGTTTAAATTTTCAAACTTTAAAATAATGCAGCCTTGGGTTCAGTGTTCCTATACAAGAATAAATAATATATGTCAAAGACCGAAAGTTAGGGGGTTCACCACTTATATTCTTGAAATGTTAATTTTTACATATATATTTTTCAATTTCAATTTCTTTTTTTTAAGCTATCAATGGGACATACTTTTATGCAAACAAACACGTTGTAATTGCCATCAATTGTGTCTTTATTCAGCTGATTGTACACGCGATAAGTCGTTATCCATCAAAGTTCTGCCTATGTTTCGGGAAACGAATACATCTAATTCCTAGATTTAGACGATATGGATATTGACTGTCAGAATTACAAGACTTCTTTTCACCGTTATCGATCGAGAAATCAACAAATCATTGCAAAATTTGTAAATACTTATCATAATCAATTCATTATTGCTACAAGCAGCTTGTCGGAGGAAAATGGCAGACTTAAGCAATGCCTGGAGTGTGTCTAATTTACGCTCGCTGATTGGTTAATTGATCCAGCGTGACTGACAAGTGGCAATAGGTCAATTATGGCATTGTTATAACATCCTTTTGTGGGGACACCAGCATCTCATCATCATTATCATTACAAATCATACATTCATGCTTATCAACAGCTTTATCTACACACATTTCAAACTCTTTCACTTGGCTAGGCATAATTTTATATTCCTGCATCATTGGGCTGTTTTGACATGAGTGTTTTGTTATGCAATCCTTGCATCATTGGTCTGGTTTGACATGAGTGCTTTGTTATGCAAGCCTTGCATCATCGGGCTGGTTTGACACGAGTGCTTTGTTAGGCAAACCTTGCATCATCGGGCTGGTTTGACACAAGTGTTTTGTTAGGCAAGTCTTGCATCATTGGGCTGGTTTGACATGACTGCTTTGTTAGGCAAGCCTTGCAACATCGGGCTGGTTTAACATGAGTGCCTTGTTAGGCAAGCCATGCATCATTGGGCTGGTTTGACATGAGCGCTTTGTTAGGCAAACCTTGCATCATCAGGAAGGTTTGACAGGAGTGTTTTGTTAGGCAAGCCTTGCATCATTGGTCTGGTTTGACATGAGTGCTTTGTTAGGCAAGCCTTGCATCATCGGGCTGGTTTGACATGAGTGCTTCGTTATGCAATCCTTGCATCATCAGGCTGGTTTGACATGAGTGTTTTGTTAGGCAAGCAACAGTCCAACATGAGAATGGCATATGCTGCAAACATACATCCCCAACTGATGTTTGCCCTTCTGACTTTTATACTTACTGGGCATGACAAGACAACTCTACATCCCCAACTGATGTTTGCCCTTCTCACTGTTCTTCTCTAAGAAGCTGGGGTGAGGTCAAAACAGGGAAGTGCAAAGACAAGTGTTTTACAATCATATTGTTGTCACATAATGTTGTAAAGAGTTTATGCATAAATTTATGCATAGAACAAAAATGAACACATTGTATTTTACAGGGAAACATGCATTCAATTGAACCCATGGAAATGCAAGTGTGAGGGAGATGGGCATTTAATTTATTCTGAACATTTATGTAAACATGCAAATAATAGAGGACAACAAGGTAGATTAATTCTGAAGCCATGGTAGCTCAGTTGCTAGCGTGCCGCTGACGGTTACCTCGGTGTATCCTTGGGAAATGCACTTTGCTTCTATTTCCATGGCATAATATAGCCAATAATATGTTAAAAATGACAGTAAAACCCACAAAAGCTGAGTCATCAAATATATATAACATATATATTATTAAATAACATAAATATAACATAAAGCATATGATATGGTTAGGAAACATTACATAGCCTGACAGCAAATGCTGTATGACCCCTATAATATAAAACACATGATTTGGTTAGTACACATTTTACATGACCAACCTGACAGCAAATGCTGTATGCTGTAAATTCCCTACAATACACAGCATTAGGTTAGTACACAATGCATTACTAACCTGACTGCAGACTTTGGGATGGAACCATATACGAGTACACTGAGTCCTCTGTACAGTCCCCGAACTCCATAGTCTCGGACAGTCACTTGTACACAATCTATTGGTCCTTTGTAACGTTTTGCAATGCCAGCTCGCTCATCAAGCTGAAGCTGTGTTTTGACGTATTCTGTTGGAAATGTGATGCAGATCTCCAATCCACCTGTGATGCCACCTGCAAGAAGTAATGTAGAGTAAAACTTTAAACACAGCCACTCGTATATTCATTGTTACAACTCTGAAAACATTTAGCAGCCGAAAACTTTACAAAAACAGCCAATGTAAGGTGTGATGAATGGACACATGTATGGATGATTGGATGGTACTTTATTGCCCAACCACTGTCATGTCAAGTATAAAGAAATATATGCTCTAGTTTTTAGTTCTTTCTATCTTGATATAAGTATTTGTTAACAATAGCTTTTTTTGTATAAATTGCGATGTTTTAATAGTTGCAGATATTATGTTCAAACACTTTCCTCATGTACTGGAATACATTTGATCATAATTGGTGTGGTTACTAGGCAAACGATATGTGTTTGTTTACTTAGTTCTGAAGTGCACATCAAACTATGAACTATGAAACATTATACTGTTCCAAAGCAACAGACCTTGATCAAACTGATGCCCATGGTCCTTAAAATAAGAAATCCATCCAGGATTTGCAACAGACCTTTATCACATTGTGCACATGCCCATGGTTCTTAATGTAACAAATCCACCCAGGATTTGCAATAGACCTTTATTACTCTGTGATGCCCATGGTCCTTAAAATAACAAATCCACCCAGAATTTGCAATAGAACTTTATCATACTGTGATGCCCATGGTTCATAAAATAACAAATTCACCCAGGATTTGCAAGATTTCACTTGCGGGGACAAAACAAGTGTTGCATCCACAAGCAGCTGATAAACTGTTGGTAAAGAATACTTAAACACTCTGCAAAACTAACAACTAATCCACAGGCTACGTATAAATTGTTAGTAAAAAATACATACAACGCTCTGCAACATCTTAGGCTTGTGTACTGTATTTATTAGTACAATAACAAAAAGTCCGTGATTAAAAAGTTGCACTTTTACCAAAGGTACCTATAACCATGAGAGCTATTTATTACCTCCTGAAGGGGGTACAAACAATTTATCTTATCAATAAGCATGATTTTTCTAAACCTTAAGTTTACATTTTCCATATTTATTTATTAAGTTAAAATGTCAAAATACCAGAATGAAAATTTTTATCAAATTTCACATTCAATGTCTTTTTTCTGTTGTTGATAAATCTGCAACTGTTTTCTTTTTTCAGCAATGGTGGTTACATTTGATGGCAATTTGCTACCATCTATATAAATGTGACTAAGTCTAATCTGGTCAAATTCTGTTAAGGCGCTCTTAAAAAATTAACTTTTCTAATTTTTTGTCACATATCCATATTTGATGGCAAACTGGTATCAAGTGTACCAACTTAAAAACCCTTCCAGCCAGGAGGATACTTCTATAAAATTTTGTCACATTCTGTTAGTGGTTTTTGAGAAGTCACTGAAAAGATTTTCTATTTGGCAAAATATCAATTTCTATCAATGCCCGTGTGTCTCCACTGTACACGGTCCTTTGCCGTATTGCTAGAGTATGTATGTCCATATGGCATCAGTCTTTAATATCATCGAGCCATTGTCTCCTTGGTCTTCCTCTTATTGCAGTTACAATCATCATTTTAAATACTCGTAACTGCCATAACATGATGTGTCATGCCAAAAAATCTAACCAACATTTGCTTCAAAAAACATGATTTTCAGTTATCTTAGATGGAATAAAAAGTAATATTATATTACACTTCATCCATTTGTTCTCCTTTCTGCATTTTTCAAACAAATTTTGTTCTCATTCTGTAATCTTTATTTTGTACAACGTCCCTTTTTGTTCCCAAACAGTTCCTAATATCCACACGCCAGAATCCATCTGTAGCATCTTGTTTCAAAAGTCAATAACCTGTCTCTGTCTTAATTACTCAGTGTCCACGTTTTGCAGGTGTACAGATCACAGAACACGTGTCCTGATCATGCCAAGTCTGGTTCCAGATATTGCTGAATCCAGACATGGCACCCACTGCCTTTGCCATTGCTGAATCAAGACATGGCATCTATTGCCTTTGCCATTACTGAATCCAGACAGGGCATCTATTGCATTTGCCATCAGTCTTTTGATCTACCAGCCAACTTGTTTACTGAACTACCTATGTCCCCCACCCCCACCTCTGGATTCAGGATTCAACATGTTCCTTGTCATCTACTCATCATCATGAAACTCACTACTAGTGCAAATACATGTATTATCACCCACCCTCAATTAGTTTGCAGGTTACAAGGTAGCATTCTAATCACATAAGAAAATTTACCATTGGACCTCCACTACTTTTCCCAGAAAGATACTGTATCCAGGATCTGAAGATTTCAATGTCATTACCTCAGTCTTATAAACACATCATAACAAAACATGATCACTGTGGAACCAGTGTACTATATGGAGTTACAAATATGAGTCCATAATGCTTATAAAAATGTGACTTGAGACATCTGGTCCAGATTTTTCATCCTGTTGCATCCAGAAATTGAAATCTTCATTGCCATCTCAATCTTGGTCATATAACATCATACAAAATGATGACCTGTTTTCATTTGGTGCAGGTGAAATTCAGGTTACAAGAAACACCTAATACAAGACAGATGACCTATCAAAATTCATTTGCATAAGTGTCGATATAAAAAAGAATCCCCTGAACATACTCATGCTCCTGTAGACTAAACAAATTAAAGATAAGATCATTTACTAGTATTTCTTTTGGCTTCCGAACGCTGAAAGTACATGTAATTCTGATATTCAAATTAGCACCATTTTATGTAGGGACCCATCAAGAAATCTTAAGTCTTCTGCTGAAAATTCCATGCTATGACTTTCCATTTTGCAACAGCAAAATTTTGAAGATGGCTTCTAAAGTGGCCATGCTGAATATCAGACAGGCACTGTTTCCATTTAGGACCAACAAGACATCATAATAAGCCTTTGGTGAAATTAAAATGTAGATATGACCATACACCTAGAAGAGACAATAACAAGACCTTCACGATGACCATTTTGGCAGCAATAGTGGACAGCAGACAGCAGCATTTTTGTTTACAACCAACTTGACATCATAAGAAGTCTTTCAGAGAAAACGCCTTGTTAACATTACATCATTCTGGAGAAGTAGTGATAAGATGTTCAAGACAGCCACTGTGGTGTGAGCAGCATCATTTTCACATAGGACCAACCAGACAAAAAAGAAGTCTCTTAGTAAAACCCTTGTGCTGATAAGGCCCTCCATTCTGGAGGGGTAGCAATAATAAGATTTTCATGAGGGTTTCCAAGGCAGGCCACACTGGATGAAAAAGCAGTGCCATTTTCATTTAAGAGCAACCAGACATTGTAGGAAGTCTTAAAGTGAAAACCCCATGTTGTCATTGCCATCCATTTAGGAGGAGTAGCCATAACAAGATTTGCAAGATGGCTGCTGTGGTGGCCATCTTGAAAACCAGATTGAAACATCTTCATCTAGGACCAGCCTGGCATCACAAGAAGTATTCTGGTGATAATCCCATGGCAATATGACTTTTCATTCAAGAGAAGTAACAATAACAAGATTTTAATATTGGTTGCTGTGGTGGCCATATTCAACATCAGATTGGCACCATTTTCATTTTAGACCAGCCAGATATCAAAAGACGTAGCTAAAAACCATAAAGCTGATTTTAAAATCTGCTACAGCGGAAAAGTGACATCATGCATAATGCATATTAAATGTGACAATATATATTCTGTAACTGAAATGATGTTCATGGAACGCACATCAAATGTTTGCTAACTATTGAGTCAGTCATAATTTCCCATTTATGGTAGTAGATAACTTTTCAGATCTAGTCAAAATAATGTTTCCTGACTGAAAAATTACACAAATGTTCCAATACAAATTGATAAAAACTACTAAGAGACACATTAGCTTTGGGTCCTTGCTTGGACAAGCTAGTCAAAGACATATGTCACAACTAAAAATTCACCATTCTCATTGAAACTCATTCTTTTGAAGTCCAAACTCCTGACCAAATTTTGCAATATCCTGATTTGTGTCAAGATGACTTCTCTGTTCTATCACATGTCTGCTGATTCTTTAGCATTTAATGACACATCAATACATTAAAAGGTTATACCATGTAGACTCAATTAGACTAGAGTGTATTGCTCTGAGACACATCACTGCAGCCAATCTGGCATTGCCTGAACAAGATTCCAACCCACACCCTTCTGGTCATATGTCTGGCACACTAACCACTGAACCACTGTGGCTGCTTCACCTCTTATGGTGTAACTTTATTATCAGGACCTTGTTAATCCAGTCCATCAGTTTATAGAAACCACTTGTACAATGTCCCTAGTGTGTTGATTTAATACAAGTCAACCTGGTTTAATATTATCCCAATCATTTAGGTGTCTCCTGAGTCCTTCAGATAAACAAGGTTTTGTGTGTCAAGAGTCATTCAGATAAATAAGGGTTTATGTGTCTCCTGAGGAGTTCAGATAAACAAGGTTTTATGTGTCCCCAGAGTCCTTCTGATAAACAAGGCTTTATGTGTCCCCAGAGTCCTTCTGATAAACAAGGTTTTATGTGTCCCCAGAGTCCTTCTGATAAACAAGGTTTTATGTGTCCCCAGAGTCCTTCTGATAAACAAGGTTTTATGTGTCCCCAGAGTCCTTCTGATAAACAAGGTTTTATGTGTCCCCAGAGTCCTTCTGATAAACAAGGTTTTGTGTGTCAAGAGTCATTCAGATAAATAAGGGTTTATGTGTCTCCTAAAAAGTTCAGATAAACAAGGTTTTATGTGTCCCCCGAGCCCTTCTGATAAACAAGGTTTTATGTCACCCGAGTCTTCCAGATAAACAAGGTTGTACGTGTCCCCTGAGAAGTGAAAATAAACAAGGTTGTATGTGCCCCCTAAAGAAGTCAGATAAACAAGGTTTTACTCTACATGAAAAATAAATGTTTTTATTTGAAGGAATAGATGAAGAGGCAGAAATTGTATTACCATGAAGTTATAAAGCTTTTATCAGATCTGAAAATTGATTATTCAGCAGATGATACCAGTACTAACTCATTTACTCTCCAAGACAGAATGGATCTGATTTAGTGTACTGGAATTGCACAAGATAACAACATAATCAATATTGGTACCACAGACAGCAAGATATTTATTTTTAAGACAATTTCCTGGTCAGTACTTTTCATAAGGATGCTGCTACCTTTTTCAGATTTAATTTTCCATCTCACTGCCCAATCATACTGGGTTGCAGCAAACAAGTCACACGTCAACAAACAGAACAGCAATGTTCCCAAAGATGAAAAACGAAATATTCAGTGCTGCTCCTGGGATTCCATTGCCAGTGAACAGTCCTCTTCCTCTATATGTAGGGACATAAAACATTAAAAACAGACAGCAATTATTGAACTGGCAGTGCTAGCTATATGACAATTTGACAGTTTTGCCACCTTAACTTTGCAGACTGCATTGAACTATCATTATACATTGTAATAAATACTTCACCAAGTAACTCATGAAGACGCACAATAGTCAAGATTTGAGAGAAAATGGACACAATTACAGAGAAACCCATGATCTAATGATCAGGGTACACCAAGGTGGAATAATGATATTTAAAAATGTTTAGAGGGCATGTATGAATTTCACCAATATTGAATAAATGAAAAAGTCTTGATTCAGGATGCAAAAACCAAATTTAATCTGACCATTACTCAAATTTTGATGTAAGAAGATGGAAACCAAATCTTAAAGCTTTGATATTAAGACAGATACTAAAGTTGATTTTAATCTGTATAGTACAATATGAATGAACAGAAATGAAATTCATGACAAAATGGCAAACATAAAGGTTAAACGAGGGTTGTGTCCACTCAAATTTTGTTGGAGAAAGGTTAAAATCAAACCTGACTGATTTCACTGATGTTAAATCTAACCAACTCCAAGTCCAGCCCATTATGCATACCATATATACTGATTTGTATGCGAGTATATCTGGTATGCACTGCATAGCCTCAGATCTTTGTACTGTATATACCCATAAGATGGAACTACACACTGCACAGAACAAGATCTTTGTACCGTACATATCCATATGATGGAACAACACACTGCAAAGACCCAGATCTGTGTACCATAAATACCCATACGCTGGATCCAACTGCACACTGCACAGAACCAGACCTGTGTACTGTATATACTCACTTATAAGTTAGATCCATCTGCACACTGCACAGATCCAGATCTGTGGTTGCATAATGCAATGGCAGATCCGGGTCTATACAGTTCGGAGTAAATGAACAAATAAGAAAGACTGTTATGCTGGCACATTAAGATCTATGTTGTTTGCAGTTGGACTCGGCTTATAAATGAATATATATGGTAATCAATTGGAAAGAAAATTTGTGGAATATGGGACAGAAAGACATTTTGAATGCTGGACATGACAACACTATGGATACAGAGGGTACAAAGGTACTGACCATCAAACTTAATTTGTACATATAGGAATAAAGTACATCATACATCAATATGTTTAAGGTTAAAAACTGGTTTCATTAACACTTGATTAAATTCAAGTTTTACCAACCAACCTCAATCATGAATGTCTCGTTTTTTTTAATAGCAATCTCACATGTTGTTATGCAAGTTGTAAAACATTCTTAACTTAAGTAAATTGACATTTTAAAATGGGTATGTTTTCTGGATTGATTTTGTTGTTACTCACTGCTGTTTTTATTGCCTGAGCACTTGTGGAATTACAAACCCTGCCCAGATCATCTGAAATGCAGGGCTCACTGTATAAAATATATGTTCATTTACAAGTACAAGAATATATAACTTTTTTCACAGACAATGATATAAATAGTATACATGTAGTTATTCATTCCTCGATACAGCTTGTTACTTAGCCTTTTCACTTTAATATTTTGGGAAAAATCAACAAGATTCCCCAAACACAATACATGTTACCAGCTGTGGCCACTATTACTGATAGCAATCAATGTTTTAAATTTGCTCATCACCACACACACCCAACTGCAAATACTGCATGCATGTATCTATGTATACATAGGGTTTATTGGCACCTCAGTACAAATCCTGACTATATAATGCATTAGTGTGTGTGTGTGTGTGTGTGTGTGTGTGAGAGAGAGAGAGATCTGGATTTGTAATGCAGCTTTTACAATTTTTTCAGTCATATTGCTATGATGTCTGCATTGTGGCAGTTTATAGTGATGTCTAGCACTGAGGCATCATCATGCAGACATGTAGCATGATGTCCCACCCAGTCACATTATCCTTACACATGCCAACCAGTCCTAACACTAACCTCTTAATGCTGAGCACCTAGTAAGGCAGCTGTTAGTGCCATTTTTATAAGTCTTTGGTATGACTTGGCCAGGGTTCGAATCTGCAAACTCCCACATCTGAGTTGGACATTCTAACCACTAGGCTGCTGCAGCAGTCTTTAATGCACAGTAAGTTTAGGTATAAAAAAAACAACATACTAAACAACAAGAAAGGCAAAAGTGTGAAATACTTAAAATGCAAAAATGTAAAGAAATGAACTCTAAAATGTTTAAGACCTAGTCATCTGGAACTTCATCACTGGATGCATTCCTGGGCTAAAAGGTTGCCTCCTTAAGACACCTCTTTCAGCTTGAAGGAGGGTACATCAGGACTATTCTACATTACCATGCCTCCCCGGGGGGGGGGGGGAGGGGGGTTTTTGTTGCAAATATTCTGCTGATAGACACAATACGTATTCATTTTATGGTATATAGGTAACTGCATATGTAGTAACATAATCATTGAGTATCCATTATACATTGCTACAAAGGGCAACATCAGTGGATATCAGTATACACAGGTACATATGGGACATGAATCATTGGGTATCCATTTAAATTTGGTACATAAAGCAATTGAATCAACGAGTATCATTATACATGTGTACATTTTGGCAACATAATCACTTGTTATCCAGTATATGTGGAATACATATGGCAACATAATCACTTGGTGTCCAGTATATGTGGGTACATATGGCAATATAATCACTTTGTATCCAGTAGATGTGGGTATATATGGCAACATAATCACTTGGTATCCAGTATATGTGGAATACATATAGCAATATAATCACTTGGTATCCAGTATATAGTTACATATAGCAACATAATCACTGAGTATCCAGTATATGTGGAATACATATGGCAACATAATCATTGGATATTCAATACATGTGGGTACAGATGGCAACATAATTAATGGGTATCCAGTATACTGTACAGTATATGGATACACAATACAACATAATCATTGGGTATTCAGTATGTGGGTAATATGTACCAACATAATCATTAAATATCTAGAATTATGTGAGTACATAGGGCAATGTAATCATAGATATCCTTATACATGGGTACAATGGCAAAATAATAATAAAAAATACACTATATGCGAGTACATAGGGCAACATAATTACCGGACATCCTGTATACATGTACATGGGCACATATAGCAACATAATCAATGGGTATCCCTTCTACCCTGGTGCATATGGCAAAAGAATCAATGCTTGGAGGAAGGTGAACATGGCATTCAGTAGTTGGGATAAAACACTCCTATCATTCTTGTTAGAGCCTAGGAAATCAATGTTTGTAACAATCCCATTCATAACAATAAGAGACTTACTACAATAGAAATTGTGTTGCAAGGAAATTTAGCAAGATGAAATTGACGGTCACAAGAAGGCTGTACACAGATTCTCAATACTGCAAAAACGAAATGATTTGATAAATCTTGAATATTCATTCGGCTATTAATTTTTATAGGCAATTAGTGACAACTTTTTCTAGTACTTTTAAGGTTCCTTATTTGGTGATAGACATATAAATGAGCAGTACAAGAAAATACACACCAAGACATAACTGAGCAGTACAAGAAAATACACACCAAGACATATAACTGAGCAGTACAAGAAAATACACACCAAGACATATAGCTGAGCAGTACAAGAAAAAACACACCAAGACATATAACTGAGCAGTTCAAGAAAATATACACCAAGACATTTTCAAGTGATTTTGGATTGCTTGGACCCTTAGCTATGTGAAAATATCAATTTTGTTTTAAAAATGGAGCCCAACAATTTTAATTATTAAGTTGTTTGCACTACATTATTTCTTCATGCATTTCAAAAAATGTAAAAAGTGTTCGAACTTGCCCAAAGCGAAATAGCAGCTGCACTGCCAAATATGGTAGTCTAATTTCATGATCTATATCAACAATGGCAGTGTAATTTCATAACCTGTATCAGGGGTGGCCATAGCATGGCTATGTTAAATCCTCTATTCTTGTCTTCAGTTATGTTTTCCAGATGTTGGCAAAAATATATGGACAACTCTTTCCAATACTGCCTCCAGTATTGTGCCTCGCAAACGTCATCTAGTTGGCCACCCTTGATCTATATAAAAAATGGCAGTGTAACTTCATTATCTACATCAACATTGGCAGTGTAATTTCACGACTTACAACAACAATGGCATAGTAACTTCATGATCTACATCAATAATGTCAGCACAACTTCATGATCTATATCAACAATCATACACTGTAACTTCATGATCTATATCAACAATGTCAGTGTAACTTCATGATCTATATCAACAATGGCAGTGTAACTTCATAATCTGTATCAATAATGGCAGTGTAACTCCAAGATCTAGGCGATATAAATAGAGACCTTCTCAATGATCAAATAAAAGTGAATTGGATGGATTTGATTGTTTCGTTATGTATGGAGCAACTAGTAAATGAACCCACCAGAGTAACATTTACCTCTAAAACACTTATAGATCATATTTACACCAATACTAAAGAAAATGTTTTAGAAGTAATGGTTCCAAAGATTGGTATAAGTGACCACTATGCAATTTTTCTAACACGTAAAGTCAATGGCAAATCAAAACAAAATCCATAAATCCATTTCTTATAGATCTTTTCAAAACTTTGATGCTATTAAATTCCTGGAAGATCTGAAACAGTTTCCATGGAATACAGTCAAAATCTTTGAAGATATTGATGATGTTTTGGATACTTGGATGGATCTTTTCATAAAAACAGTAAACAAACATGCCCCTTTAAAAACACACAGGATAAAGAAAGACCACCAGCCAGGCTGGATCTCCCCAGAAATTTCATAGGCAATCAAGCAAAGAGACCAACTAAAATTTGTAGGAAATAATCTGAATATAGAATCTGTTGGAATAAAGTTAATAAAATGATACAACAAGCCAAACAGGCACACTACAAAAAAGTGCTGGATGAAAATAGAAATAATCTGAAAGCTATCTGGAGAGTTTTTAAAGAGTTTGGAGCAGGCAAATGTAAGACTAAAATCAAGATTTTATCCCTCAATCATGAGGGCAGTTACACCAATAAACCAACAGACATCTCAAATATTTTTAATGACTTTTTCATTCAAATCACTGAAAAACTTAAAGAACCCAGAACTTCATCTGATTATCTGGAACTCAAACATTTGTGTGCTAAAAACTACCAAATAATATAAAGTTTGAAATTCCTGAAATGAGTCCTGAATTTGTGTTGAATATATTCAAAAACTGGATGATTGTAAACCTACAGGACTGGATATGATTGGACCAAGGCTACTGAGGGTAGCTGCACCTGCAATAGTAGAGAGTGTTGCTTTCATTTGCAATGTAAGTATTAGTCTAATAAATTTCCACAGACATGGAAAACTGCCAAAATAACACCATTGCATAAAGCTGGAACAAAAGATGATGTAAATAACTAAAGACCCACCTCTATCCTTCCTTGTCTTTCTAAATTACTGGAAAAACATGTACATGATTCTTTTCTCAACTATTTGAACATTCATGATCTTTTTTATGATAATCAGTCTGGCTTTCAACAGAAACACTCATGTGAAACTTCCCTTGTATCTTTGGCTGATAAATGGCTGAAAGCATTAGACACATGAGAAATGGTATGCACCATTATGGTTGATTTTCGTAAGCTTTTGATCTTGTAGACCATGAAATTTTGCTTGAAAAACTAAAAATCTATCAATGCAGTGAAAACTCCCTAAACTGGTTTACTTCTTACTTAACTGATAGAGTGCAAAAAGTATCTTTAAATAGTCAACTTTCTCAAAGTAAAAATATTATTGTGGAGTACCATAGGGCTCTATCCTCAGACCTGTTATTCATTCTATTTATCAACGATTTACCTCTTAAGATTGGAACTTCAATTTCTTCCACTGACCTCTATGCAGATGATACTACACTGTCTATGATGGGGAAAACCAAAACTGTACTTGAAAATAATTTACAAGATGCTCTCAACAGACTTAAAGTATGGTGCAAGGAAAACAGGATCATAAATACAGAAAAAACAAAAGCTGTACTAGTTACAACACAACAAAAATGAGCAAGGCTGGATAGCAACAAACTCCAGATTCTATTTGACAATGAGCCTTAATATGACCTCTCATGATAAAATTCTTGGTGTATTCGTAGATAACAATCTTACTTGGTCTGTTCACATTAAACATGTTTCAAAAAAGGTTAATTCTTATCTTTGGCTACTGAAGAAAATCAAAACATAGATTCCACTTCAGTATAGGGTCCTCTTTTATAAAAGTTATATTCAGCCATATCTGTACTATTGTAATGTAATTTGGGGTAATACCTCTAATTCAAACATAACAAACCTTTTAAGACTCCAAAAGGGGGCATGCCATTTAATTCTAGATCAATGTATTGACAGTTTCCAGGATACAATGAATATAAAGGTTTTAACAATACATGAAAGAATATTTCTAGAAAGGCCAAATTGATGTATAAAGTATCCAGAAAAGCCATTCCTGTCTATCTAAGCAACATCTTTCACAAAGAGATGCTGATGGGACTCCAAATTTAAGGTCCATAAGAAGTAAAAATTACATTATACCTAGGCCAAAGAAGGAATTGTTCAAAAAATGTTTTCAATATACTGGTCCACTGGTATGGAACAACATTCCCAATGACATAAGGCAGTCTCCTAGCATTTCTTCTTTTCATAATCAATGTCTCAAATGGATGAAATCTTAAGACAACTGAACAGTTCTAGTACAATAAACATTGCCTGCTTTTTGCATCATCTTCACAGTTGAATTTTTCCATGCAGGATGATATTGTATATTTTATATATGTTTATGTGTTCACAGATGCCTGTGGATATGTTCCAGGCTTGATATTTTGATTTTAAAAATCACTTAATTATTTAGTGTCAAGCCTGATTTTTCACATCATGTTGTATATACTGTATATTGTTGTACACAACAGCTAGAAGGCCTCCAAGTAGATAAGTTCTGTAAGTAATTGAGTTACCTTCTCGAAATAAAGTCTTTATTATTATTATTATTATTATTATCAATATCAACAATGGCAGTGTAACTTCATGATCTATATCAACAATGGCAGTGCTAACTTCATGATCTCTATCAACAATGTCAACGTTACATCATGATTTATCAAAGGTGATTTAAAAAACAAATTATTAGTAGTAGATGGGATCCACTGTGCTCTCCCCCACTCCCAACAGCAATAAATGATCAAAATTAACAAAATCGCTGTGTATTTCCTATAATTATATCCCTTTGAGTTAGAATGCTTAAAGTGGGGCCCATTCTTTGTAAATGGTAACTGGCAAATTTCAATGCAAGTGATGGATGCTGAATCATGCATTTTATATCCAAGATGTATACATGAAAAAGTTGGAGGTCCAACTACAAACGCAGACACCGATCTGTGTAATACGTATTATATAACAGCAGATCAGGGTCAAATATTGTTTGTTAATTAATCCTAACGAATTGCATAGACCCAAATGTGTGCCAGTGAATTGTGTTATGGCAGATCTGGGTCTATGCAGTTTGCAGTCTGAACTGACACACACACACACACACACATATATATAATATATATATATATATATATATATATATATATATATATATATATATATATATATATATATATTAGTTGATATAAACTAGTTGAAACATAATACATTTAAAGGTGTAATTCCTGTAGAAACAGCCATGTAAAGTTTTGCAAACACTACGTTTTTTCTAATTTAATAGCTCTGATTAAAATGTTACTTTTGCTGTCTGCTAAAAGTACACAATGTAAATGATGTATCAATTATTCTTGTATGCAAGTTGCGTCAAACTGCAGAGTTCAAGATCTACCTGGGCATTATGCAACTGATGAACCAGGTCATTGTAGTTTCTTAGGATTAATCAGTAGAACAACCAACACAGACCCTATCTTTTGATGCATTATGCGATGTTATATCAGGGTCAATATATTCTGCAGCTGGACATGACTTATAATTGGGTGAAATTATACACCTCTGCCAAATACTGATATGATTTTTGATACACAGCCCAGTAGCTTCCCGTAGGTTGGTAGTTCTTCCTGGGGTTTTCCAGGGTTCTTCCTCCACCATTAACACTGGCCGCCATGCATAGCCTACCTTGTGCTGAAAAATGGCATTAAACCCTACAATAGCAACAACAACTTGATACACAGCCTACAATATCAAACATTACCGAGTCAACTTGATGATCTTTTCATCTTCAGAAGGTCTGTCACAAGTAGGGTGGTGCTGTTCTTTCTTGTGTTGACATTCCAGTACACAGATTACCGACAGACATAGACTGGTCATCTGTTCATATGTCATTCTCATCTTTGACAAAAATGAGGGCTCATTCTGGTCACCATGCCCTTTGTTTTGTGTAAATATTTTTATAACATCTTATTACTAATTTGATGTCATCACTTGAATTTGGAAGGCCATAAGTTGTAATCTTCAAAACAGAAGAAACAGTACAATTTCCTTGTGCAAGTAAAATTGCATCCAGAGCAAGTCAAAGTGTTGGAGTGTAGATGACTAACAACCAAAGCCTTCATATTGTAATTCCTACAGATGCAAAATAACTACCACAGCCACTGGTGGTCATTTCTGTCACTGAAAAAGGAAACTGTTGACAACACCCACTTCACCTCTACAAATTGACAAGGTGGCTATAACTTGTGTGGTTTGGAATCTGTCCCCCGTCCCCCCCCCACTGATTTTGTGCACAAAATTTTTAATCCGGTCTTCATGTTCACCTGCTGTTATATCTGACTGGTGGTTATCATTTTACCCTGGACTTAAACAAACAATAACCACCAATTAGAATTGCAAGTAACAAATTTCACTACCTTACACACCGGAAGTATAGCCTTCATATTTGATCCAAGTAGACAAACATGATGCAATAGATAAACTTCATATGAAAGTAGCTTTTAAATGATCAGTACTTAAATCACGCATGGAAAACGCGTTTGGAATATCTTCTGTTGATACATGTTATCTGTGGCTGAACATGCAGATGGGATGAACTAATTAGCATTGAATTTGGGTGACTAAAAATTATTCATGACTGCTGAAATTAATGCAATGTGTAATGGGTAAGTATAACTTTGTATTGATTCTTCGCCTCTTGTAACTATGGTCAATACAGAAATATACTGATTAATCATTTAATCTTTAACTTATAGGTGAGTATATATGGTATGGAAATCTATACCAGACTTAAAGAAATGATTCCTCCAATGTGTTTTTTTAAAACCCTGCATCCTAAACTGATGAGCTTACAAGTAATAAAACTGGGTCAACAAAACTCTACTATTGTCAGGTCTATTGAACTATGATATAATGCAAAGCTCTCCAAAGATCCTAAAACAGGAGTATATTCAGTACACTTTCAAGCACATCTGTATTAGAACCTGCCAATTTCAGTGCAATGGGATGGCATGTAATTTTGTAAATTGAATTCACAAAAACTTTTATTTTGGGCATTGTTTGTAATCTTTCTAAATCATTACAGCAGTGTACTGTAAATGGTATATTTAATTGTCCTATATGTAGGTAATTGAAACTTTTGTGTTGAAATCACTTCACTGCTTTCAGTCAGCAGCCCTGACCTTTGACATTTTGATCCAAAATTAATCGTTTCTTCCCCAAGCCTAAGCCATTTGAAAAAGTTGATCTGTAATACAGAAGCAAAGTTACTGTATGGATACCATTTTCCTCTTTAAGTCACACAGTGACTTTGACTTCTGACTGTTTTAACCCCAAAATAGAAGAATTCTTCATAAACCCCAAGCACAATCCATCCAAAGTTTGGTCCAATTTGGTGATGAAAAATATTACTGTGCAAAAACCACTTTTCTTCTTAACCTTTGCAAGCCATTCAAAAATATTGGTATGTGTATTTTGGTAACTGTAGCAGACATGCCAATCTTAACAAGAACTTCTTCAGCAAGGCAGAAACTGGAGTTTTCAGCCCTGAAATCAACGGGGTTCTTCCTTACCCCAAGTGCAAGCCATCCATAAAGTTTGGTATCTGTAGATGGTAAACATGAATTATTGTGTAGAAAGGAAACTATTTTTCTTCTTTCAGTCACTATGACACTGGCCTTGGAGGTTTTCTTTACCCTGTAATTAACGTGGTTCTTCCTTACCCCAAGTTTACAACTTTAGACAATGAACAAATCAAGTTACTGTGAATTAATGAAAACTGATAACAGACAGATGAACAGGCATACAATACTATATTATGTTATATTATATACTGAAAGCATATTATATACTGAAAGCATACATATGTATGGACATCATAAAATAATACACTGCCGGCATACATATGTAGGGACATCATAAAATAATACACTGACAGGCATCATATGTATGGACATCATAAAACAATACAATGATAGGCATACATATTTATGGACATCATAAAACCATAAAACACTACACTAACAGGGATACATATGTATGGGCGTCATAAAATAATACACTGACAGGCATCATATGTATGGACATAAAACAATACAATGACAGGCATACATATTTATGGACATCATAAAACCATAAAACACTACACCGACAGGCATACATATGTATGGACATCATAAAATAATACACTGACAGGCATCATATGTGGGGACATCATACAACAATACACTGACAGCCATACATATGTATGGACATCGTAAAATAATACACTGACAGGCATCATATGTATGGACATCATAAATCAATACACTGACAGGCATACGTATGTATGGACATCATATAACAATACACTGACAATCATCATATGTATGTACATCATAAAATAATACACTGACAGCCATACATATGCATGGACATCATAAAATAATACATTGACAGCCATATATGTATGGATATCATAAAACAATACACTGATAGGCATACATATTTATGGACATCATAAAACCATAAAACACTACACTGACAGGCATACAAATGTAGGGACATCACAAAACAACACACTCCACCTTAATCAATCATACAGAAAGAAACAGGCTACGCTTAATGAGGTCTCATTTCTCTTTCTTTTCAGAGTTGTACAAGCTGGTCAAATTCAGTTGTTTCTACCAACTGGAAGCTGAGAGTCTGCCTATCTAATGGTAATTTCGCATCCACTGAATGACTCATGAGTCTGCCTATCTGTGATGAACTATATGGTTGGGGTGGGGTGCTCTCAATATTTTATTTAAACTATTATAGAAGTCCCACCCAGGTTCTATTTTGTTGGAAGTTGCATTTAGTAAAGATAGATTTAAAGCTCCAAGCCTCCTGTCAGCAATGCCAACGGTTAGATGGTTAAAAATACAAAAAAAGGTTGAAATTCAATGAATAACAATTTAATAACAATGATCAAATGACTCAAATTTCCAATTACACTCCTTCCGCTCAACCCTTTAATAAGCCTATTACATCACTTGATTAGCAGTATGAGATTGATTTCCACCTGTCCTTGTATTTCTACTCATCTGTTGTATCCCTTCTCTTATTTCTCCCATTTCCTTCTCCTCTTCCTCTTCAACTTTCTCTAGACTCCTTGTCCTCCTCCTCCTCCACTTTCTCCCCCATGACTACACTTCTGTCGACTTCGACTGTCTAGGCTACAGTCTCAATTCCGTCTCCAACTCTTGAAGACTTGGGACCCAATGGAACTGGAAGTTCTCTGTCCCCTAAAAAGCTTCCTGTGAAAACACAAGGACAGTACAATCTTTTTCCTTAGCCCTCTCAT
This sequence comes from Megalonaias nervosa, assembly GCA_016617855.1. NCBI lineage: Eukaryota > Metazoa > Mollusca > Bivalvia > Unionida > Unionidae > Megalonaias > Megalonaias nervosa. The sequence continues at coordinate 54,625 of JAECUM010001104.1, forward strand.
CTCACACTACACACAGCCTATCATCAGGTAATGGCTATTAAATTTCTTTGGCCACGCATTCATTCACATCGAGATACCCATATGTTCTTGTATGGTAAAACAAACGTCATAATACAGCACGGTATCTATTACTTCTTATACATCAATAAATTCCGTCACATCAGTACATATTCCTAATCCTGTTACACTAAACAATATCACAATAATCTGATGCATTTCTTTACCTTACAACTCATACAAAGTATGCAAATATTCATGCTCTGAATATGCATACATCCACAGTAACTAATCTTATATACTTCAACCATCTTTCTAAATCCACAATTCAAGCATGTGTAAATTCTAACATAATCTAATAATTCTCTATGTAATGCTCAAGCCCATTTCTCAAATACACATGTAAATGAAACACTACAAGGTAATTCTACATACTAAACGATTCTAGTAATTATGTGTACATACTACATATAATTGTAATTATGATGGCATAATATTCTGCAAAAATTGAGCAAATAACCTACTGACCTTTTCGAAGCTTTGTCTTTCCTTAGAATCTACCTCTAAGTTCTGCTGCCAGATTACAAGTGGCTTCTTAGAGTAAACCCTATTGATCTGCAATCCTTCCAGGGGAATACAAAATACTCTTACGATTTTGGATCATTCGGGTCTGAATTGCAATCACGCCCTCTATCTCAATTTTGATTGGATATCGCTGTGGACAGAACCAATCAAACTTAGCAGACAACGTCCCTCTCACTGTCTGTCAATGTGGGGACAGATAAGAACATGCCCCATGCACTTTCCTTTTGATCCTTGAACTAACCTTTAACATATATGTGTGATAACGGCAAGCTTTTGCCGTCTCAAGTTTCTGGTCTCTGGATGGTCATGGTAACCTTGTGTAAGAGTTCAACACTAAACCTGCTGCAATCTTTAGATATCAAACACAAGGCCGCGGTAATATTCCCAAGACAGGTAGATTATAGCTTATACATGACTTTATAGCTAGGTGCTTAGCAAAACGTGACACTATCTAATGGTAATTTGATGTCTACTGAATGACTCCATGAGCCAGCCTATCTAATGGTAATTTGATGTCCAATGAATGACTACATGAGTCAGCCTATCTAATGGTAATTTGATGTCCAGTGAGTGACTCCATGAGTCTGCCTATCTAATGGTAATTTCATGTCCAGTGAATGACTCCATGAGTCCATCTAATGGTAATCTGATCTCCACTGAATGACTTCATGACTCCGCCTATCTAAAGGTAATTTGATGCCCACTGAATAACACGAGTCTGCCAATCCAATGGTAATTTGATGTCCAGTGAACGACTCCACGAGTCTGCCTATTTAATGGTAATTTGATGTCCACTCAATGAATCCATGCATACTTCAGGTCATGCATTTTGTCTACCTCTACTGTCCATCAAACAAATTTACATTTCAACAAAAATTTGGATGAAACTGGACTTTCAACCTATTTACTTCAAATCATTTAGGAATTGAGCCATTATAGATATGCCATTAATGTACAAGTGTGACAAAAATCTTACAAATGGAAAATATGTCATTGCTTATTTCAAAGTAGCCAAGGTAGCTAAGAGGTTCCCAAGTTGGCTAGTTGCTGTTGTATCTGGGCAATGATACTACTATACTCCAATTTTGCCTGGGCAATGGCACTACTATACTCCAATTGCCGGGGCAATGGCAGTACTATACTCCAATTGCTCGGGCAATGATACTACCTAATATACTCCAATTACCTGGGCAACCATATTACTATAATTGCCTGGGCAATGGTACTAGTATATTCCAATTGCCTGGGCAATGGCACTACTATACTCCAATTGCCGGGGCAATGGCAGTACTATACTCCAATTGCTCGGGCAATGATACTACCTAATATACTCCAATTACCTGGGCAACCATATTACTATAATTGCCTGGGCAATGGTACTAGTATATTCCAATTGCCTGGGCAATGGCACTACTATACTCCAATTGCCAGGGTACTTTTTAGTCTTTCAATGTATATTGGCAATGGCAACACTATACTCCAATTGCCTGGGCAATGCAAGGCAAACAAAAGTTATTTTGGATCAACTAGGATCAAAATGCCATGTTTCTAGTGGCCCATTTGTAGTCTGATCATACAAGCGAGTCATTTGGTTGGTAGTGTGGTGGATGGAGGACAAAAAGATGTACAAGTGAATTTATTAAAATACAATTGCAGATTTGCAATGGAAAATATAAAACATTATTAAATGATATGACCCCATCTCCACATGCATCAGTTTACGAAAAAAATATTTCCAGCAATACCATGTCTTTTTTTCATGCTGAGAAATACCATTATGTCATTTCATGAACTGTTGTTACACTGTATATATTCATTTATAAGTTGGATCTAATTGCAAACTGCATAGATATGCACTAATCCATAAAACAAACAACATAGCCCATGATCTACCATCACATAATGTGCTACCAGATCTGGATACATGCAATTTGTTAGGTTTAATCCATAGAGCAAACAACATAGCCGCTAATCTGCCATCACATAATGCACCAGAACAACAGGGTCTCTATTGTTTGTGGTTGGACCATATATGATAATATACATATTTAAGAGTAATGTTCTTTTTAATCCCCTATGAACAATGTTTTCTCCAGGACACATGATTGCAGTGTTTGGTGTTCCACGTTACATTCAGTTATAAAGCATAGGATTACTGTCATAATATATGATCCTGCAGCTGTGCCAATAATGACGATAACAACTAAGTTTTATCTTTATTCATTAGCATTAGTTTATCATACACACCTTTGTTACAACTATGGTCGATATACTGTTATATATATTTAATTTGCATTGTTTGTTAGGGTTTTTTAAAAATCATTATTTACTATGGGTTATGTAAAATTGTTTTTTTTGTAGCTGACCTTGTCCAAAATCAAGCTCACTGCTCTACCTGACCAGAATTATTTAATTTTTTATTTTTTTTTAATTCTTTAAACAGCTAATACACAGCTAGTATTTTCTCTCTGAGTGTGGATTTAATATTAGGATCCTTATCAACAGATGTAGACATTTATTTTGATCTGAGTCAAAGACATTATGTTTATCATGTTCTTTATTATAGTTTTAGTACAGTAGAACTTCGATTATCAAGCACCCGATTAACTACCAGTCTCTGTTAACTGTCAGGGCATTGTACGTCAAACTATTAAAAAAAGGTACATGTACATATGTAGATATCATTTTTTTATGACCAGTCTGTTGTATAATACTTTTAATGTACATATTCCATTATCCATCTATTCTCATATCCGTCATGGTTTCAGTCCTGCGCCCTGACAGATGATTGAAGTTCTACTGTAACAGATCTTGTCTAATTATAGCATGGATTGTTCTCAAAATGAACTTTTGTCCTACATCCTGGTTCTTCTTTTGTATCTCAGTTTTTTTTTTATATAATCTTGTTTACTGGAAACATTTATTCCTGCAATAACATCCGGGAAGAAATCATTTATTATACCATGGAAATACAAAGTGCTCTATAATATTCTTGGATTCTTGGAAAGAGACATTAACTGGGAATTAAAGTGAATTCAAACAAGGAAACCTTGGATTATATTACTGTGATTCAACAAAAGACTGTTGGCACATCAATACATGAACACAGCATGTTTATATAAATAATGTTCTGTCTGAACCTAGAACAATTAGATATGGAGTACCACAAGGCTCAATTCTAGGTCCATTACTATTTATTTATTAATGACCTACCACTTTTACTAAGGGACTCAATATCATCTACAGATCTCTATGCAGATGACACAACATTGTCAGACATCCAAAACACAAAGCATTAACTTGAAATTTCTTTACAGAATGCCCTAAACAAACTGGACAACTGGTGCACGTGCAATGGCATGGTGGTAAATACCGGGAAAACTAAAATATTACCTATCTCAACACAGCAAAAAAGGACAAATCTTGATAGTGATGAACTATGTCTGACATAGAAGGATAAAAAGTTGCAAATGGTCTGTCATGATAGACTACTTGGTGTTGTGGTAGATAATAGCCTATCATGGACTGAACATATCAAATATATCACTAAAAAAGTCAATTCAAGTTTATGGCTTCTCAGTAGGATAAGACATTTTCTCCCTGAAAGGCACAGAATACTATTTTATAACAGTTACATACAACCCTATTTAGACTATTGTAATAGAGTATGGGGTAATTCAAATGATAAACACATAGCAAAGCTGGCACATCTTCAAAAAAGAACATTTGGCTAATATCAATCCAGAAAGAAAGCAAGGAAAATTTTTAGTTTTAAGTTAAAAATATTACCTATTAAAGACTGAATCCGTTTGAGAAAAGCCAAATTAATGTACAGGATATCCAATAATAGTGCTCCTGAATATTTACAATCACTATTCCAGTACAGGCTACCTGGCAATACCTGTAATCCATGTCTACCAAACAGTATAAAATTGCCAAACCAAATAAGGTTTAAAAAGTTTCCAATACTCTGGAACTTTGCTCTGAAATAGTGTTCCTGTTGAGATTAGAAATGCTCACTCTATTTCCTTCTTCCAAACCCAATATATCCAGTGGCTTCAGAGATGCAGCTAAAATAAATGAATTCCTTTTTTATGTGGTCCTGAAGGTAGATTAGTTCTTAGCTAACTGTGTTACCCTCTTTAAATAAAGTCATGATTATTATTTATTATAATACAATATAGACCATTGGTACAATAGTACAAAGCTTGTTGCTTCTCGCTCTTTTCTAATACTCATTTTAAGACCATAGAGTGGTAATTGTCTTTACAAATAATGTACTCATAAAGAAGTTGCCTCCCTCCTGGAATTTATAATTAAAACGCATCCCTTTATAAAAACTCCATTTTTAACTTTTGTGATAAAATCTTGGAGAAATCACTAAGAAACAATACTGTGCTCGAATTCCCTGGTTTTTTAACTTCAGTGAACCAGGTCAAATAAAAAAAAATTTCTTTACAATATTTCAAACATAGATGTGTTCCAACCTGTAGCACAAGTAATAATTAATGCTAGGCAATAACATAGAAGATTATGTGTCAATCACAACAATAAAGTACTGAGAAAGTGAAAGTTTTCATGATAACTGCACAAAATTTACCCATATTTATAAAGTGCTGGGTTATAATTTGAGATCAAATTTTGAATGCTGACTGAATTTTAGTCTTACTAAGTATATCTGAGTTATAAACTTTTTCCATTCTCCATTAAAATGAGAACATTTCAACAAAAATTGAAATTCAGTAGCAATTTCATTCATACCAGAAGGACTCAACTGCTACAGTATTATTAAAATCACCACCCTCAATATATAAATAGGAAGTCTGCAGGGTTGAAATTTAGAGTATATGAACTTTTGACCCTATAGTAATGTGCCTACTACCAGGACAAATGGCCTTGAAGTACTGAAGGTTGCATGAAATCTGTCCTAAGTGACTACATGCAGTCTGACTAATGTTAAATTATTAATGTACAGGCTGGTGCATATTCATCACTCAGTATGTAGTTTCATTAGATGTGACTGACAAATTTTGATACAACTAAATTATTGAATGAAAATACCTGATATCTGAATTTTATTCCCCATAACCACAGAACTCCTGCATTAATATATACTTTGTTTTACATAAAAGAGCTGTTTATTTCTCCAACACTCACCATGCTTGATAATACCATCCTACCCACTCCCTCATGTCCATGTTTTATGTTAACATAATTTAATACCTTTTTATATTTGGAAAGTTATTGTCTGAGACAAAGGCCAAACAAAAAAATATGTGTTTCCAGTTGGTTGACCATCCTTGTTTCTCATTGGAAACCCCAGCACTTTTTTCACCCATGGTCCCCCCCCCACCAAATTTTTACAAAAAAATCACATTAGTTATACGTTTAAATAATAATAATAATAATAATAATAATAATAATAATAATAATAACAAGAATAAAATGACCAAGCTATCCTAATTTTAAAACCAGTACGACAGGAAACATTTTTCTTTTGGCCTAACAGCTCTGGGCTTATAATTGGAGAAATATTATTATTACATATGAATAAATACCATCCTGTATATAAAAACCACACATATTAAAACAGCCAATTGTAATGAACTAGATGATCAGGACATTCTCTCTATGCTCATTATATCAATGTATGACAAAGTGTAACCAAGTCTTGAAAGGTGAATTTGATTTTTGTCACCCTCAATTTATGGAGACTTGTTGGGTCTTGTTCAACCAGTACAGCTGAAAACAAGCACAGATACCTATACAATAATAATAATGGTACAATATTCATCTTCATGCCATAAGGCACTCATTCAGAAGTTACCTCCAACATGCTCACCATACATGTGAATGGACAGAACATGCTTTCTGTTCCTAGTACTGTATATATGTGAATGGTCAGAACATGCTTTCTGTTTGTAGTATACATGTGAATGGACAGAACATGCTTTCTGTTTGTAGTATACATATGAATGGACGGGGCATGCATGGATACAACATCAGGGCATCATGCTTTACATGTGATGCCACAGTTAAAAATGCTGATCAAGGTCATTACCTTTGAATGAACTAATGCTATAGTGAATGTTACACTAAGATTATTTATTGTGGGGTTATGAACTATTTTTTAAGATTAAAACATGAGCATAAAAACAACACACAAAAAATGTGCTTCAAAATCATTATGGAACAATTATTGAATGAAAAATGTACACTGCCTGTATTTTTTAAAACACTTGTTAAAGTTTTGCTACCTTTCATCCCAATGTACAGATAGGGAGCTAATTTTGTATACAGGTTTAAGTCCATTCAAAACTTGGAAACATAACTTTTACATGTTAATTTTGTGAAAATATTTTATTTTTATTTAGTTTATATCAATAACAATCAAAGAATTAATATATCATAATAATTATAACAATAGTATGACTTCAATCCTATAAAAATTAACATTTGCATGCAGAATACTTGTCTTTATGCCAGTGTCTCTATGTCTGAGCTCAGTATGTGTGCATGTGATTTGGATTTTTAACATAGCTTCAACAAATTTTCAGTCATACTGCTACCATTGCTGCACTGTGGCAGTTTATAGTGATGTCTTGCACTGGGGCATCATGCTGCAGACATGCAGCATGATGTCCACCCCAGTCACATTATCCTGATGCCAGGCTGACCAGTCCTAACACTAACTTCCTAATGCTGAGCACCTAGTGAGGCCACTGCTAGTACCATTTTTATAAGTCTTTGGTATGTCTCGGCCAGGGTTCAAATCTGCGACCTCCCGCATCTGAGACAGATGCTCAAATCACTAGGCCACCTGAAGTGGTTATGTATGACCTAACTGCAACATTTAGTGTTTGAAGAAAATGGATCCTCTCTGACAAACAAATGAAATACGCCCTAACAAAAAACAGATCCACTCTGATAAACAAATGAAATATGCTCTAACAAAAGACGGGTCCACTCTGACAAACGACAGATCCACTGTGACAAATACATGAGATCCACTCTGACAAAAAAACCCACTCTGACAAAAAGCAGATCCACTCTAACAAGTAAATACCCAGATATAAATGGTCACTACTTTATTGTCTTAGGTACACATTACACTCCATTAATAAAAACTGCTTGTACTAAAATTATAGGCAAAAACATGCTTCAACATTGGATAATAATTTCTTTTAAAAATGGAAGATCCAGGCAAGATGTTGCCTTAAACAATGTTTTGTGGAAACTTTTCCACACACTCCAAATGCACTAATGTGGAAGATATTATGTTCATTCTTTTCCTGTCGGAACTCTGCTTTTATTAACACTCTGACCAATTGTTTAAATTGGCCAATATTTAAGGCTAATAACGAAATGCCTAAAATGCTCCAAACACCGGTGACATGGGATGTTGAGATTTGCCTTGATATATATCATAAATTTCTAATGAAGGAAGGTAGCATGCGAGTTATCCAGACTGGTTGTTGAATTAGACTTTACATTTTTATTAACTGCCTTGAATAATGTACAGCTTATGTATTCTTCTGAGTGAAACTGTATAGCCCCTTTCGGAAACCTCATTGTCTGCCCTTTCTTTCTTAACTCTTTAGTGTATGGAGGTTGTGCTAGAAGCATTTCCAGTAGGTATTGCCACTAGTCGACATTCACTGATTGCAAAACAGAATGAAATGAATGAAATTATATTTCTTGCCATTGGCAAACTTTTCAATTAAACACCCTAAATAAATGCAGGATAAAGTAATTAATGGATAATTGTTCGGCACAATGGATACAATCATATATCAAAGCGTATGTGTATAGCCCATGTAGATACTTGTAACTGAATTTTTTTTTTAATGTAGAAGAAGATAATTTAGGAATAATAAATTAGTGAACACACAGTTCCTTCACAAATCAACAACAATAACAACACAAACATATAAAAACAAAAAACGAATTATAATTAAACTGAATTTTTAAAGTAGCATTTTATTTAAGGAAGTCAATTATGAACCTTCATTCATGATTATGTTCTATATTATGTGTAATGCTTAGAATATGCATCTGATGATAAAATCCTTGTCAACATTCATTAATTAAAAAAAAACACAAATAAAATAAATAATTTCCACTGCGTACTTTGTTTCCTAAAGCTTTTTTACTATCAATAATTCAGCCATGAACATTATTTAATGTGACCGTTTCTATCTGCATACGACGTCTGCATACTTTCTCAAAAGGGCATGTTTCATACAATTTATTTCGGCAGTTTTGAAAATTAATTATATTTTCTGTTGTGCAATTCAAACAGATATGTATGCATCTGATGATTAAAAACATTTTTCAATGAAAAAAAACAAAAAAACAAACAACAATAAGTTCCATTGCTTATTTTATTTCCATTGTGTTCCATTTTCCATTGCGTATTTTAGTCACACCAATCTATAATCCACTGATCACGTTCCACAACAGCTAGACTGTTTATCAAAGTTCATTTACAAACAATGAACTGTATACTGTTTTATTTGTATGCACAGCTACGTCCGTCGGCTGTTAAGCTATTGGCCTTTGAATTGCATGCCCCCCCACACACACATCGAAATTGTTTAAAGGCTTTTATGTGTTTCTGTATCCCCCATGGTGAAGGTGTTCATTTTTCTGTAACAAATCCAAAAGAATTTGGAAGAAAAAAGTATTTATTATTCTTCTTCTGCGGTTTCTCTTTGCTATTTGTATTTTGTTTTATGGTGCGTCGTACTCACAACTCCCTGGAGCTGGTCCCTTTGTTTTCCTTCGTAGTATATTTCTTTATGACATATACTTCCCTCCTTGGTCACTAGGTCTTTCAGATGGTCTCTATAACATGGTCCCTAAATTTAGTGACCTTGGCCAAGGATCAATCTAATGTACTGTGTATGTTATATTGTTTTAATCATGATATATTGTGTTTGTGTTACAAATGGCCAATTTATATTTGAATTGTATCACATATTATTATTTACATTCTTTATTTAATTGTGTCACATATTTTTATTTACTTTCTTTATTTACCTTTGGGGGGGGCATCTTTTTATATTTTTTCTAAAAACTACAGGTTATGCCCCCTACCTAATTGTATGGGTACCTAGAGGTATCATGTTATGTCTGGATAAATGCTTAGTATCATACTATTTAGTGTTCTTGTTTCTTTTTCTATTTAAGGGGTAATTATAATTTTTTAAATAAATTTTAGAGTTGCTCATCAATTATATAGCATGTATTTGATTGTAAGGGTTTTGTCCTTACGGATCTGTTTTTTTTCATTTTTTTTTCATTGTATCTCTTCTCCTAGCTCTTCATCAAAGACAAGTTTATAGTAATTTCTTCTCTCCTGTTGTTTCTTAAGGCTTCGTTTGGCTTTTTTCTTCGGTCTTTGTTCTGTTGTCATTGTTTCCAGTTTTTGTGTTACTTGTGGTTTCTCAGCTTCTTGTTGTTGTTTTACTTCTTGCTTTTGTCTTTGAATCTGTGGTTTATCTCTGTGCTGTTGTTGTTTTTCTTGTGCTTCTTTCTGTTGCTCTTTTAACTGTTGTTGTTTTTGTTGTTGTTTACCATTGCCATTTCCCATTTCTCCCTTATTTTGTTGTGTTAGTTGCTGTTTATTTTGTTGTTTTTCTTTTTCTTTCACTGTTTGTTGTTGTTGTTGCTGTTTGCTCTGTTTGGGGAAGATTGTTACGGTAACTCACTAATATGAGTTATCCCTTGTTGTTTCATCTGCTCTTGTTGTGTAGGGTACTTCTTTGGCATGTGTCCTACCTTCCCACATTTATTGCATTTTCTATGGTATATACACCCTCTGTTCCACGTTTTAATGAGAAATCCATGTAGAAAGAATACTTTTTTCATTGTGTAGAGTTTTTCCCTTTCTAATTCAACAATTCTAACTCTGTTCATTATTGGATATCCAGGGTCAGTGTCCATTTTAGCTTTTGCTACTTTTGTTTGGAATTTTTGTTCTGAATGCTCAACTGTGGCTTCTAATGGGATTTCGAGCGGTATGTCTGATATATGTAATTCTTCTGTTCTCTTTTGGATTTTCCTCATAACTGGTTTCGGCTTCTTAATTGTTTCAGTCTCAGCTCCTATTTGCAATTTCCCATAAAGCATGATTGGTTTATCTCCGCTCGGCCTCAAGATGTATCCTCTATCTCCTCCTTTCTGTTTAAACTTACTGCTTTTGTTAAGTCTTTCTTGCTTACATCTAGCATGACCATAACCATCGACACTGTTAGTCTTCTCTCTGCAGGTATTTCAGACAGGTCAATCTCCTGTTTCCCTTTATTATAGCAACATTTAAAGAATGATATTTCACTTGTATCTATCCTTTCCATGTCAAAATATTTTTCCAGCTCTGATAGTTCCTTGTTTCTCGCCATTTTCATTTTGCATGTGCAGCTTGTGGAGTACAAATATCTATTTGTTCAATGTTATTTTAAGTTTTCTGTATTTATATTTAATAATTGTCTATTCTTAATTTACGTACAAGAAAGAAAAAAATTGCTGTAAGGTCTAATACTTATATAGAATTCTGTGTTGTGATGATCCTCCGGTTTTGGTATAGTAATTATTTTCTAAATAGTGACGAGACTACGTTTTTGTACAAACATATATATACATATATATATATATAGAGAGAGAGAGAGAGAGAGAGAGAGAGAGAGAGAGAGAGAGAGAGAGAGATTTTCTTTATTGCGTAGCTGTATACATATGTATTTGCCCAGTCCTCCCCCCTCCCCAGTAAATTTATACTATGAGAGTGGTTAGAAATCACTAAGCACTGCATCATGGTTAACATAACTTGATACAAAACACTTAGCAAAGACGATTCATAAGTGACGACAGTAGTTATCTTTTTTGTCCAGTGGCTTAATTATCAACCGGATATAGTAAATACCTAATACGAGAGGGAAGTAACTAGGTTACCGAAAGGGTCTATAATCTTGGATGCAAGACCGGTACCAGTTTCATTTAGGAAGGACCAAGGAGACATAACAAATCTTTTGCTGGAATCCCAATGTCAATATTACCATCCACTGGAGAAGCAGGAATAAGAAAATTTTTAATATGGCTGTCATGGCAGCCATATTGAATGTAAGAATGATACGACTTTGAGGCAGTGATAAGATTTTCAAGTTCGCATATTAAAGCATGTCCACTGTTAAAGTTTTAGAAAAAAATGTAAAATAATGCAAACAAAAAGAAACAAAATTGCATCAAATTAGTGACATATTCCTTGCAAGGAACTTCGTTAAAAAATCTCAACAAAATAAAATATTTAGGCAATACAATAACATAATATGAAATGAGACCTTCACATTCAAGAAATATTCTCGAGGCAAATCACCTCGGGCCTATTAAGATATAACTTGTCATTTTGTCCAGAAAATTTGAAAGAATTAACTTTTCAGAGATTTTGTAAGACCTTTATTAGAATATGCTCATATGATATGGGATCCCCACTCCCAAGTATTACAGAACAAACTTGAAAAGTTCAAAAACAAGCAGCCTGATTTATTAATCCAATTATGACTAAACACCAGGAACAATAACCTCAGTATAGAACAACTTGTTGAAGCCCTTAAACCAATGTACCTGGCAGGTTGAAAAAAGTTTGATAACTTTTTTACAAAGGTTTTTACAAAACAAATCAGAAAGAACAGTAGAAATCACCAAAGCAGATATTGAATGCTCAAACATGTACATAAAAAAAATATTTTTTCCCCCCCCAGAACAACTACTGATTGGATTTTCTCAAACCACAAATATTAATCACAACTACTGAATCTTCATAAAATCAAATTTAATTATTTTCAAAATTGGTGTAGTCATATACTTTTCTATAACAATTTTATGTTATATTATCTCTGCATTAATCTAATTATAATGTAGCACCACCAAATTGATCAAGATCACAGGGGTCCAAGTTTTTAATCATGACCATTTAATAAATAATCATTTAATAATTGTGACACAAATATCTACAATACAAAAAAATACAAACAAAGCAAGTCATCAGAGGATATATAGTAAGAGATTTTGCTAAAATTAATATAATGTTGGAAAAAACTTTCTGTCGTCTGTGGATAAATAGTTGGGCACAAAAGACATGTCATACTTCCCTAGAACATAATGGCTGTGTCCTAGTCCACTGTCTATAATCAGCAGATACTAATATCGAGTTACATGCTAAATAACTCTCCCTGTGAGTAGAATCAATGCTAATGCAAGAAATGTTAACCTTCGTTTCCATAATTAACCTGCATTTTCTGAGTATGTTGTTGTTGTTGTTGTTGGGTTTAACGCCATTTTTCAGCACAAGATAGGCTATACATGGAAGCCAGTATAATTGGTGGAGGAAGAACCCTGGAAAACCCTGGGAAGAACCACCGACCCACGAGAAGCTACTGGCAGGCTTTCTCACGTACCTACATTAGCCGAGCCTGAGACTAGAACTCACGCAGACTTAAGTGAGATGGCAGTGATCTGTAATGGTGAACGCTTTAGACCACTTGGCCACTCGGGGCTCCTTCTGAGTATGTAAGTTTTAAATTTAAACCTGCATTCACAAAATTCTATCATATACTGAATCCATCTGTAAGTAAGAAAGGGGCAATAGCTCTCATGCAAGGCAAACAAGTGCAAAGATTAGTGAATATATGGAAACAAAGTAATTTGTCAATATGCACAATCAATCAATCGTCATTTCCTCCTAAAGGAGAGTTCAGACTGTGTAACTAGTGCTAACATGGGGATTCATCAATATGCACACACACACACAGTGAATAGTGGTGCTAACAAAACGTACAAACTACATTAAGCTACAGCACATAAATGGCATAAACTTCTCATAAAATTGCATAAGCAAAGTGATTTGCTGATGACCATAATATTTACTAAGTTTCAAATGGATGGACGAAAGTATTATTATATACTCCCGCCACTATAAAGGCTGCAGAGATGGGGATATAAGGAACTGGCCCAACTACATGCATCTACATGCATTTTCTGCCTTGCTATGGAAGCTACATTTGGAACTATCATGAACTGCTGTTTTTGCAACATTTTTCAAGGAACATTCCTACAAAGTTTGATCAAAATTGGCACAATAGTTACTAGGACATTAAAACAATACATGTTCCACATTTTCTTATGGAAGTCACACAGTTGCTAGGGAAACTGCCAAAGCACAATAAACGTTTCTACAATGTTTGAAAACTGGCAGAGGTTGTTACTAAACCCACCAAAAAGGCAGCATTGACAGAACATGTCATAATGAGATTAGACTACATTTACAGAGTATGTCTCAATGAGATTAGACAACATTGATAGAACATGTCTTAAAAGAAGTAGACAACACTGACAGAACATGTCTTAATAAGGTTAGACAACATTGATAGAACACATCTTAAAAGGAGTAGACAACGCTGACAGAACATGTCTTAATAAGGTTAGTCAACATTGATAGAACATGTTTGAATAAGATTAAATGAAAGTGAGCCAGAAGTTTTGGGAGATGTTGTTGTTGTTGTTGTTGTTGTAGGGTTTAATACCATTTTTCAGCACAAGATAGGCTATAAGTGGTGGCCTGTATAAATGGTGGAGGAAGAACCCGAGAAAACCCCGGAAAGAATTAACCACTGACCCATGAGAAAGCTACTGGCAAGCTTTCTCACATACCCACTGTGGCCAAAACCAACACTCGAACCCACACACATAGAGGTTAGATGGCAGTGATCCATAACAGTGAGCACATTAGACCACTCTGCCAGGAGGGGCCCCTTTGGGAGATGTAAACAATGTGGTAAATTTTGAAAGATACATGAATGATGGCATAAAAATTCTCATGCATTCAAGGCCATGCCATAAGCCCATGCTAGACTTGAGCCAGGTGAGCTGAACAAACAACAAAGAATAGAATGTAAAGGTAGACTCCTACATTGTAAACTGAACTGTTCAAACAACCTGTAAAAGAGAAATTATGACAAACATGTAATACTCCACTTTGCCTGTGAACCTCTAATAGATTATGACATAGACTCCACACTACTAATAATTGATTCTTAATTTGTTTGTAATGTATTGATCTACAAAAAAAATTTCTTCTTCACATAAATGGGTTTCAACAACAAATTAAATATTTCCAAGCCATCAAGAATTTCCAAATTTTCTAATATGCTCCTAATATTTTTGCTCATTCTAAACTAACAGGGCAAGGTATGGATAATGCCTGATATTTATTCACAAAATCTTTTGTGGATAACGTCATTTGTAAATACGCTTGTGCTTAGCTTCTTTGGAATTTTTTTAAACCTGTAAATATTTGTGCATAATCAACATGCTATAATAAAACAATCCAAAGGAAAAGAGGGTGCAAAGAAAAAATTTGTGGTAAATTAATTGGGTTGATTACAGAACTTGATTATCAGTCATATAAGAACAGACACATACCTTATAGGAAAATTACAGACATGTAAATTATGTAATACCAATCCTTCACATTATGTCCATGTACATATACTGTATACTTATAAATTCAGTCCTACTACAAGCAGCATAATATCCTTACCTGCCAATTTGCACAATGTGATGGCAGACCAGGGTCTATGTTGTTTTACAGATTACTCTGAACAAACTGCATAGACCCAGATCTGTTAGCACACTATGCAATGGTAGATCTGGGTCAGTGCAGTTTGTATTTGGACTGGGCATATAACTATACACATCATACCTGTATCAGTTAACAATGCACCACATAAGCAATTCCTGCAGGTGCAAGAGAGCTAAGATTTTAAACCTAAGAAAGATAAAATTGATTTTTCCCCTCATGTGAATAATTAGCCTAAGTACACTGTCTGGACTGAGACATACAGAATTTTAAATGTGCAGAACTTTTAATGAAAACTCATGGACCTATGCTGGGTTGTGTGAGTACAATAGAAGTGGTATAGACATTAACATAACAACTGGTACATACACATTAATTAACACATACATTTATATTACATGTCAATCAAAATGATCAAGAAAAATTTCAAGGGAAGGCAAGCCATGTCGTTAAAATATCTGCAAAAATATACTAATCCTACAAGATTTGATTTTTGGTCAAAAACAAATTGTGAAAGTCAATTTACATTATTTCTATAAAATATATTTTCTAATCTTACAAAGTACATCAAGGTATAAACCTTGTCTGTTCCACATCAAAATGTGAACAATTGAATGATATTTCATATAACAAATAATTTATGCAAACTGCTATAGTGTTGCCAAAATTACCATCCTCAATTGCAAGTGTAATCTATGACTGTAACCTGGAAATTGACACTGCACACATGAACTTTGGACACTAAAATCACCCCTGGTTGTAAGGACAAATGGCCTTGAACTGATAGAGTGGTCAATGTTCAAGGTATCTAATTGCAGGCAAATCTTCAGACTAGTGTATAAAGTATCAGACAGGTATTGAGCCCATATTCATCCTCATACCTTACTATCAATCTCATTCTACTTCAAAACAAGACACAAGTGGGCCCAGGAAGTCTCACGCTAGCCTACAAACCAGCATTACCACTGACCAGGTAAATTTTGGTTGAAGGACATACTTTTCTGGTTGACATGGAAGCCAAACAGCCAAAACTCAACCCAAAACATGCCATATTAAATATTCAATTACAAACTTTCCTTCAAAATTTTTCAAGGGGCATTTCAGAAGTAAATATTACATTTTATCCTTCCTACTATAGGAAGCTAAAGAGATTTATCATGCAAAATATCAATATGACGTGGTCTTCAAATTTATTTAAAATCAAATATTCATTAAAATAACAACCAGAGTCATTAAAATGACACTACATTTTCCATGGGATTTTTCTACAATGTTACTAATGATACAAAGTTGTGAAAACTTTACACCAGTGACACAGAGAAGAATGGCCCCTATTGTAAATTCATTGACAGCTGCTGTAATCTATTTCAAGTGATGTTCTGTTTTTATTTTTCAATCTACAACAAAGCATAGAACAGATCATTTTTAAATACAGTTGATACTCACTTAGATGTGCGTGCATACATGTACATGAAACTGTGAACGTCACAGAACATAGCGCCATCAATGGCATTAAAACGCATCTTGTTATTGTTGTTTGACAAAGGATCAGTCTGTAAACTAGACCAATGAAATTTTACTTCATCAAAGTATTTATCTGGCAGTATCATTGATTAACTAACCAAAGACAAGTTAATATAATGATAATTGAGAACTCGTATAGCTTTCACACTGGGCCTAAATTGTTGAACACATTGGACGCTATATATATATATATATATATATATATATATATATATATATATATATATATATATAACACACACACACACACACACACAAACACATAAACAATGAAGTGAAAATATTCATGGTAACCGCGCAAAATGTACCCATGTTTACAAGATGGCAATTTTAATAGCTGAAAACAAATTTTGAAAGTTGACCGCATTTGGTCTAAGAAAAGTTTATTTAACTTACTTCATTCTACATTAAAATGAGGACATCTAAGAAAATGAAATTAATATCACTATAAGTACAATTCCTGTTAACTACTACAGTATCTTTAAATTGACCACCCTCAACAGGAAGTTTATGACTTGCAAATTAAAAATTAACAAAATGAACTTTTGACCCTATGGTCATCAGACAGTACAAGATCAAATGGCCTTGAACTGCAGAATGAAATAAGGGTTAATTATCCAAGCATCTCCATGCAAACAAATGGAAAGCTGGTGGATTATATAGGTACAGTATTATATACATGGATGATACTACTTTGCATACATTTAATTCTAATTTTTGGTCACTAATTTACAGCTTTATCAATCTCCACCAAAGCAGAAAATGTTGCTTGAAACAAAGGTTACCAGTGCTCATTTACTGAAAATGTGGACACAAAAAAAAATGTTCAGAGTTAATATCCATTACAATAAAGTAAGTAAACCAGACTTTTGCATTGTAAGCTCCAGAAATATCTTTCACAATGGATGCAAACTTGTCAACGACTTAACTACTATAATCATTTTACGATGTAATCCTTTTTCATCTTTTGAACTACTGCTGCAAAATCTGGGGAAATACAACTGGAAGAAATATTAAAATGATCATCACTCTTAAAAAAACGGACAGCAACATATGTTCTAAGTTTACCACTTAGGCAATGTAAACTTAGAAAAAGGGCAGTAACAGATGTTCTAAGTTTACCACTGTGGTAATACAAACTTTGGAAAAGAACAACAAGACAAAATTACTATACTTTGATGATTAGACTGAAAAAAAAAAAATGCACTTCTATGTCTGACCTACCTAGGAGTGAACTTCTAAAATGATTCAACTGAATAAATACTGAGTAAACACCCACTATAAAAAAAAATTTGGCCTTGAGAAACCCCTCAATACACATCCAAAAGTACCTATGTGGCAACAGCAATAAATCCAAATGGCATATGTTTTCAGTAGAATGTACCCGTATACCTGCTTAGGGTGAAAAAAGTTTACTACTGAATCACAGTAATAATTTTCAGTGATCGCTCTTACCAACATTAATAAATACACACAAGTCTGCAAAATGAGTATATGGTCATCAGACAAAAATAACAATGAATGGTTTTGGTTTGTTCTGGTGATTACATCACAGGAACACACATTGGTTATTCACTGTTAAGGCAACTGGACTCAAGCATCTTCTTATCAAGGTGATCCCAAGACTAACACTAGCTGCCTCTAATAACATGTGGGAGGAAACCTATTTTGCATATTGAGCCTGCAGATGGAACCAAGAATGGGTCATGAATTCATAAAGTGAGCTCAATTGGACCCCTCCCAAAGGGGCAGGTACTACTCCAAACTGTTGCCTAGGATGTAAGACAAAAGAATAGCCAAGATGCAACGAGTCTGTACATAATGCATGTGACTAAATAAATTTGTTTATAAAGAGATTTTATTTATATTGGAATGAACTTGTTGAGACCAATATATTTGGCCACTCATGCATTTTACATTTTCCTCTGTGTGTGTGTGATTTAGATTTTTAACATAGCTTTAATAATTTTTCAGTCATATCGCTATGATGTCTGCAGTGTGGCAGTTTATAGTTATGTCTAGCACTGGGGCATCATGCCGCAGACATGTAGCATGATGTCCCACCTAGTCACATTATCCTGACACCAGGCTGACCAGTCCTAACACTAACCTCTTAATGCTGAGTGCCAAGCAAGGCAGCTGTTAGTACCATTTTTGTGAGTCTTTGGTATGACTCGGTCGGTGATCGAACCCACGAACACCCGCATCCAAGGCAGATGCTCTAACCACTAGGCCAACAGAGCGGTCATTTCATTTGTATATTTTGTACATAATGTATGACTATATAAATTTTGTTTATAAAGATATTTTATTTATATTGGAATGACTTTGTTGTGACCAATATATTTGGCCAGTCATGCATTTTACATTTCGTAAATGGAGACATGTTAAAGTTTGTACTTTCAATATTTTATGATCAAAATCTACATTTCCTACCAACTAAATGCAGTAACATGTTTTAATAATTAAACCACTTTTAATTCTCTGTAAAATAAGGGTAAGAGCATTCTGCTGTAAATCACAATTTCAAAGACCACAAAACTTACAAATTTCATGTGAAAGTATATTCATTCAAATATTTGCTAAATTGATTTAATTAATTAGTTACAATGAGCAATTTGCAAAATCTGTACTTTGCCAACATTATCAATTCAGTGTATCATGAAATAATTATTTAAACTAAAATGTAAGGCTTTAAAGCACATCTCAATTCCAAAAATGTCATTAACATACAGTGTAGTGAAGTGTCAATAGGATATTTATAACTTGCAAACTCAATCACTCTGACAAGTACAGGTATTTGAAAATTACATGGAGATAGAATGCCATGGAGCACAGAGGCAGATAAGAGTCATAAATTCAAAGTTCACTGGTGCACTTGCAGAGAATTTAGGTCAAAGGTAAAACAAGTGGCCAAACTCACCCAATATCACTCACATGAGGAGCCAAATATGTCAGCTGGTGAATGCTGTTGCTGTTGTAGGGTTTAACGCCATTTTTCAGCACAAGATAGGCTATAAGTGGCGGCCAGTACAAAAGGTGAAGGAAGAACCCGGGATCAGCCCAGAAAGAACCACCAACCCACAAGAAGCTACTGGCAAGCTTTCTCACATACCCACAATGGCCGAACCTGAGACTCAAACCCACGCAGACAGAGGTGAGATGGCAATGATCTGTAACGGTGAGCACTTTAGACCATTCGGCCACTTGAAGCCCCAGCTTGTGAATGCAAATTCATGCACATATTGAAGCTGTAAAGGGGATAGCACTTGCAATGCTGCCTGTCAATATTGGTGTCATTCATCTTATTTCCTAGACCACAGATATACAAAGATTTTCTTGGCATAAAAAGGACAAATAATTTATAAAGCAAGCATTATCATCTGGATCTCTCCCTGCCACTAAAGCCAAAGTCCCAATTCATAACTTTATAAACTGTTCATATTTGCACTTTTTAAGTACTGTAAAATTCCTAATAATTGCCCCTATATAAAAATCTCATGTAGCTGCTACTAAATGCATCAAAATGACATATTATTCTGTCTAAATTTGCAATTTCTATAGCCTCTACTAAATGTTCATCTCTTGTTAAGTTAACTCCTGATGACAGGAAAAGAGAAAACTTAGATATTTAAATTTGCACTTCTCATATTGAATATTTAACAGCCTTCGATATATATGACTTGTCTTCTTTCCTTCCAAACACTTTGCAATTTCTAGACCACCACCTTTAACAAATGTATCCAAGTCTGCTAAACCTATCAGATTCAAAACCACCTCATTAATATACATGTGTGTGCGTGTGATTTGGATTTATAACGCAGCTTTAACAATTTTTCAGTCATATTGCTATGAAGTCTGCAGTGTGGCAGTTTATAGTGAAGTCTTGCACTGGGGCATCATGCCGCAGACATGAAGCATGATGTCCCATCCAGTCACATTATCCTGATACCAGGCCAACCAGTCCTAACACTAACTTCTTAATGCTGAGCGCCAAGGGAGGCAGCTGTTAGTACCATTTTTATAAGTCTTTGGTATGACTCGGCTGGGGATCAAACCCATGACCTCGCGCATCAGAGACAGATGCTCTAACCACTAAGCCACCAGAGCGGTAATTAATATACATGAATGTCACTCATAATCAAAAACTAATAATGACAAAAGCTCACATAACAAATTTGACTAAAAGCTGATAAGAGTTCTGATTTTGATAAATACTTTCAACTAAAAATTATATATACACATAGAACCATTAAGGAGTAAATACACTGAATAAATATGTTAATATGCAAAATATCAAAACAGATAGTTGGAAAAGCACAAACTTAAAGGAAAAATATGGTGCTTGAACCTACTTTTATATAAAGAAATTATACACCATGAATACCCAAATGGACAATCACATTATATTTACATATTTTTTAAGCAAGACTACACCACACAGCTATTTTGGGAACTACAGAAAACATTCATGCATGCAAACTTCCTCATTCTCAATACAAAAGGTTTCCGATTTAATTCAAACAGAATGTTTAGTGCTGCCATATAAACATGACAAACATACAGTATGAATTACTTGTTTTGTGGAACTCCCTAAAATCTTAGAAATATGCGTACATGTAATTTACCGGTACTGTGTACACAAATACAGACTAGTTCCTGTTTGCATCATATACTGGGACCTAATACATAAATGGTGATGTTGCATCATATACAGGGACCTAATACATAAATGCTGTTGTGCTAATATAAAGTGTGCTGTTAAATTAAGGTCTATACCTTTTGTTTAGTGTTCACACAGGATTAAAATATCATTCACTAAAAGAAACATACATCGACAGTTTGTAGTGCCTTCATGGCACTAGCTCCCAATAATGTGGGCAGAAGAACATCGAACATGAGCATGGTCTATTTGAAACTAAATATCTGAATAGAAAGTCTCAATTTAAAAAAAAAAAAATGGGGGTGGGTGGGTGGTTCTAAATATAGGGGAGATTAAAAGAAGATAAAAATGTAGGGCTTGCAAATCATAACAGATTTGTGTGTATTCTTCTGATTTTTCAATATTATGTTTGCTTGCTTGTTTTTAAATAAACACGAATATTGAAATCGCAAATCCTAGATTATACCATACTTAATTTCTGGGGTGGCAGGTGTCATTTTTGGTCCAAATGTGCATATTTCATCTATTACATTGTAACAGAACAAAACTTGACAGGCAGATGGGCCTACAGGTACATAGATGGATCCATATAGATACAATGGATTAGAATGGTGGCCATGTATGTATTTTGACAAAATATGTCCTCTGCGATATTTATTATTTTCAAACATTCCTGATAATGGACAACAAAAGGTGACACAAAAATTTTAAGTTTCTCGTCAATGATTCCTCTCACCTTCAGTCTTGAAGCAATGAAATACTGGGCAAAATGATGTTGAAATAAACTGTTCACTCTGCTGAGTAATATTCAGATTGCTCACATAAATACTGTCAATACTCACTTACGTCAGGTACCACAGCAAACTGCAGAGACCCAAATCTACTGTTTATTTTTGTTCTGATTTACTTAATAAAATAAACAAACAATCCTGTTACATCCATTATATTGAGCAACAAAAATATATCATCAAGAGATAAAAAATAAATAAAATAAAAATATCCCGAAACACCATCCTGAATGTCAGTCTCGAAACTGCCAGTGCCTGCTCTTTCACGTGTTAATACTATACTGTATAATAATAATGAAGTTACTGTACTCACCTGCAATTATCCCCTTTAGGGTCTTCTGTGTGGATTTCGGTGAACTGGCAGCTGATGCGGCTGATGCGGCAAGATTGTGTGACAGTGGCCTTAGGAAAGGTGACCTAAAATCGCTTCTATCTCGGTCCATGTTGAAGGAACAGCTGAATTATATTGAACTAAATATACAAACTTCTCCTTTCCAAAACAACAACACGTCACTGCAATATCCTCTCTCCGAATGAAACATCTTATATACACACTCAACTAATCGGATCACGCGATAATTAAGCCAATAAAATTCTATGTAACATTCGTCTCGCGCTTCAAGTCAGTTTATCCAATAGAATTCAGTGTACATTTGCTTTAGCAACCCGGTTGCTAAGAAAACCTTGTTTTACGGTAATGTAGTTGTTGCTTGACGTTTGGAAACAGATCTTTGGAGATTTTGGTGAGTTTTATTCAACAAAAGTAGTTTATACTCAAGTCAGTTCCAATTTTCAAAAATAGTTTGGAATTGTAAATTTCCACCGCGTTGAATTGGCGAGATATGTTGTGGCGAGGAAACAATTTAAGATGGATATTTAGAGGGTGGGTGGGGTGGTATTATAATTTAGTCTCGACCGAGATTGTGAGGTTCTTTAATATATACTGTAGTTATTATTCTTGCCTATAAGCATCGTTGGTCGCCCATATGTTGTCATTTTGAGAGTAGAAAACTAGCAGACTACACAACCGGATCAGAATGTCTGAAATGACTGATACATATGTAAGTAGTTGTTGTTGTAGGGTTTAACGCCATTTTTCAGCACAAGATAGGCTATGCATGGCGGCCAGTATAACTGGTGGAGGAAGAAACCTGGAAAACCCCTGGAAGAACCACCGACGCACGAGAAGCTACTGGCAGGCTTTCTCACGTACCCACGTTTGCCGAGTCTCAGACTCGAACCCACGCAGAGGTGAGATGGCAGCCACTGGGGGCCCCCATATGTAAGTAAAGTTATCATATTTATAAACAGTGGAAACGAAAAGGAAAAGGTCTGAAGCAGCCATGTGTTCTGCTAGTCATGTAACCCTTGAAGGTCAATATTATTTCGAGGTAATAATAATTACTGTACTGAAACAAAAATATTAGACATACAGGTCATGTCGGTGTGCAGTACCAACTAAGTTATCTCATATCAATAAATGTCATTTATAAAAATTTAATTATACATCCTTTAAATGGCAGATATTTTATTTATTTTGCTGCTCATCTATAAATATTTCTTGCAAGAAAATTATATTGCTGCCCCAGGAAATACATCAAACCAAATCAGTTTTAAAGTGTGTGGACATTTGTAGATAAGGCCAATGAAGAGGTGTGATCCAGTGTAAACCAGACAGAAGGTCACATTTTGAATTTGCAATGAAATGCCACATATTGGAAAATGTGTACAACTCAGTCTGCATTGGTAATGATTAAACCTGACATCCCATTTTCTCAGCTCAGCTTACTGCTCAGCTGCCATTATCAATGTTTATAATGATCAGTAAATATTCATCTGGAAGTTTTTTTATGATAACAAAGGTGCAGGTCACTCAGCTATTAGAAATTGATAGACTTTGGTAAAACTACTTAAATATTAAATGTAGACTGGGTGATTCACTAGTCAATATAAATTTATTCACTGATGTAGGGTAGGTAGCAGTTAAACCTACAACATATGAAACAAATATTCAAGTACAGATACAAACAAGAAAATTACAAATTAGACAATACAAACTTCACACAATTCATATGTGATGTAAATATCATGCAGATATCATCCATAGTTATAAATTATCAACTATCATAATGAGAAATAAGATTTCATTGTAATAACTAGCTTATATTTCTTATAAAAGAAATATGTATGCAGATATAGATTTATATTCAACAAGTATCACTATAGTAAAGAGAGTCGCACAACTGTTCTCTGTGAGACTTCTGATAGACTGCACTGAGAGAAAGGAGAATAGGACAGGGTTAGTAATGAGTGCCAAAATGCAATGCATGTTCTGTTTTGGTGAACACTTTTATTCTTTCACTTACTCCACTAATCTACCTACTTACATATACATGATACAGGTTGTTTTGAGATGTCCTGTATGTGCATATTCTACTGCACATAGTTGTTACGTGTGTAGGCTATTATGTGCAGTTGCACACCCATGCTTTCTTAGTGAAAAGATAAGAGTATGAAAGAAATTTGATAAAGTTGAAAGAATGAAATTTTATATATTTTTCCTTTTTGCAAATATAGACATAGTGCAAAAGAATGGCCAAGCTGGTGCAGCCACCTACAAGATTCACTCACCAGGAATGGACTACATCAAATTTGACAAAATATGCCAATGCAGAGACAGAGCGCCAGACAGCTGAGAGATTGGTAGAAGAGTCAAAACGTTTGGCAAATGAAAGGGAGAAAAGAACAGAGAAGACACAAAAGGATGTCAACAAAAAATTCCGTAAGTTAAATATTTCAGTCACTCATTTTTTAAGTCATATCCTTTTGGACAGGATATTGGGCATGAGGGAGATGTTTGAGATATATCAGCTTCATGTGAGATTTAGATTTAATTCAAAAAAGGATAATCCATGGCTCAAACTCTACATAATATTTTGTCAACATTGCTTGTTCTTTACTAATTCAAAACCAACACATATTTGAATTTCAGTGCAGTCACATTCCTTTCTTTTTTAAAAGAGCAAACTTGATAGGCAAAAAAGTTTGAATATGAAGCAAATTAATTTAAACATTTTCAATATATATATATATATATATATATATATATATATATATATATATATAACCAATTCTGAATGCCCTTGAAAAAAGTAGAAAAAAAGTAATGTTGCCTTTTAATTAGATGTCTTTATTTTTTTATCAAATGCATGAAATTTCTGGCATGCACATAATAATTATGATCTTGAATTGCTGTTGCTTCAGACACTATATTCAATGCAATAAAGTTTAAAGGAAAAGGATTAACTTTTTTTGCCATATTATTTCCCATACTGAAAGAGTTTCAGATGAATATCCTTGATTAATCTGTTTTAATTATCATTGCTGCTCTTTTTGTTTATAGAACAACGCTTGGATGATATCCACTATTGGAAGAAAGAGCTGGAGGACAAATTAAGTGATATCACAGTGGAGATAGATAACCTTCAGGCTTTCAAAACAAGAGTTGAGAAGGCCCTGGAGTCAACAAATGAGCCTCTTCATATAGCTAAGCAATGCTTAATGAACAGGTGAATATCCTTTTAAGGGCACATGCTTGCATTTGCCTGAAACAAGATGGAGGAAAAGGGTCTTCATTTTAATTTAATGCACCAATCAATTTTCAATAACTTTTAATTCATTTACAGGGATATGGTTAGTTCCATGAGCAGTGTTTTCACTTCAGAGACATAAAGTACAGTCACTGAAAGTATACATTTGTACTGGCATGTGTTTAAATGTCTTAACCCTAAGGGATACTTTAAGCAGATTCATTCAAACAGAATTTCTTGCTAAAAGCAATCAAATTATTAAAATGAACCAGATTTAAGTTAGTAGTATGCTACGTATGTATTTGATACCCCAGGATTGTCATAAACAGTCACTGAGATCAAGATTAAACAGTTATACTGTATTTTTCTCACATATGATGGCTTGACCATGAAGTAATCTCACAGCACAAATTCTATCAGAATAAATAATGTCTTGGATCCTATTAAAGAAATAAAGTTTTGTTCTGATATTCATACTTAATTACAATGTGGATTCCTATAGGTAAATGTCCTATTTAGTATTTTGTTAATTATTATAACACAGTTTTGTTATAAAATGCTGCTATATGACATCCTTACGTACCACACAGGTCACTGTTATGTACAGTGATATAGAGAGGGAGAAATGTCTATACTTATTTCTAAGTGCTGAGTTTCAGTAGTTCTTTATTATTGTATGTATTTAGAGAGAAAAGGAAGCAGATTGATCTGGTCCATGATGATGTTCAGAAGGAACTGATTAAAGAGGTGGAGACAATTGAGGGAGTTCAGACACTTCTAAAGAGAACCCTGGAGCAGGCTATTGAACAGATCAGGTACAAACATCAACACTACAATACATGTATACAACAGATCAGGTACAAACATCACACTACAATACATGTATACAACAGATCAGGTACAGACATCAACACTACATGTATACAACAGATCAGGTACATACAACAACACTACAATACATGTATACAACAGATCAGGTACAGACATCAATGCTACAATACATATATACAACAGATCAGGTACAGACATCAAAACACTACAATGCATATATACAGGCTATCAAACAGATCAGGTACAGACATCAACAATACAATACATATATGTATGTTGTTGAATGGATCAGGTACAAACATCATCACTATATATATATATATATATATATATATATATATATATATATATATATATATATATATATACTGAAAATGTTACCAATATGAAAATGAATCATGATCAAAATGAAATTTGAATCATCAAAATTTGAACCATCAAATGAAAACTTGAACCATCATCAAATGAAAACTGATCCATGATGAAATGAAAACTTGAACCAGCATGAAAATGAAAACTTGAACCATCATCAAATGAAAACTGAACCATGATGAAAATGAAAACTTGAACCATCATCAAAATGAAAACTTGAACCATCATCAAAATGAAAATTTGAGCCATCAGAATGAAAGTTTGAAGATCATCTAATTGAAATCTTGAACAGTTGAAACAGTCAGCTGAAATTGACAACTTGAGGGTGATAAGATTTCCAGGAACTTTTACATAGCCTTGCACCGATTGTGTCTAATAAAAGATTACTTGGTTTACTCACCAGTGATAATTGATAATTAAATTCCAATATTGATCATCTAAAAAAGAAATTTAAGATAAAAAGCGTACAAACTAAAAGCAAAAGAAAACATTCAGTATTTTAATTTTTTTTAAATGAATAAGTAGCAGGATGTTTATAATTAAACATAGCTTATAAGCAAAACAATCAGAAGAGTCATGATTACACATACATTTTACCTTGGAACTAGCATGTGATAGCAATTTTAGTCTGACTCATTATAATCAATTATTAATCAT
The DNA here is from genome assembly GCA_016617855.1 of Megalonaias nervosa. Taxonomy (NCBI): domain Eukaryota; kingdom Metazoa; phylum Mollusca; class Bivalvia; order Unionida; family Unionidae; genus Megalonaias; species Megalonaias nervosa. The sequence continues at coordinate 82,264 of JAECUM010001104.1, forward strand.
CTCTTTAAATTCAGATCAGTTGTGCATAAATACAGTTACAGGAAGGAAATGTTTTCAAGAGTCATAGGTTTCACATTTTACGATCATGTCATTCATTGTAATTCCAACCTTTATGTGATATTTCTTTGATGACAATTGATGTCGTTAATGGAAAGATGGAGAGGCTGATTAAAAAAAGTTGCTGAATTCATCAGTTAGATACTTTGTATCCCAATGGCCTCAATATTAAGGCTTTGTATAAAATTGGATCAAATTTTAATAAAAGAATTGATATGTTGTGCACATACATATCAGTTGTAAATATATAATTGTATGTATTACGTATTACTGTCTCTATATCATATATATATATATAGTGTGTGTGTGTGTGTGTGTGTGTGCTAAATCAGATTCTACTTATACTAACATTTCACTTATTGGACATTTCTCCTCAATTGTTGAAAATAGATTAAACCGAAAAGCAAAGTTCCAGATGGAAAAGGATTTAAAGGACAAATTCTCAGCTGTAGCAATAGATGAGTATTGTGAAAACCTGCGGAATAACTCACCCTCTATTGGCTTCAAAGAAGGTGTCACCAAGATTGAAGCTAAGTAAGTAATAGTCTTTACACATGTACAGTGAAACTTTAGAAACTGGCTTGATCAAGTACATGTAGGGTAGGTGTCATTTAAATTACACAGATTCATCTGAAATGGAATACACTGTTTAACAGCCCCAAGTATAGCAATTAATTAACAATGAAAGTTTGATAATTGATGGTATCATATATACTACATAAAACCATGTGACTTGAAGCATTGTATTTTTAACAGCCCCAATTGTAGCCCAGCAATTAATGGCAGAAATTTGATAATATATGTGTCCATAAAACCTTAATGTTTTGCCAAAATGAATAATAATGTGGGAAAACTTTTATGGTTCCAGACTAAACTCAGTTTATCAGTCTTGGGTTGGGGGGGGGGGATGTGGTCAGTCTCTAAGATCTGAACTTGCCAGGAATTCTTGGGTGTGTGCTAGTCTGCCATTCTGATCCTACCTTGAATTTTTTGCTGCTGTGGTATGCAGAGTTGCTGCATACTCTGCATACAGTACTCTCTCTGTGCATCTCTCTCCCTAACAAATTGTGAGGATTAGGTAAATTGTATTTTCAGTTGACTTTTAGTTGACAATAGAATTGATAGTTTTCTATATTGTTTTTTCATGTTTAGACTGCAAAACCAACTTGTTTAGCCATCTACGTTGATCCTTCTCTTATGCTTTTTGTCTTGCTTCTTCTCTCTGCTATTCTTGTCATTTAATTTTTCATCTTTCCCTATCATGTTTAATTTAAAATAATGAAATTCACTTTTAGCTGTAACTCTCTATCTTTCCATATCAATTAGAATTTGTTTTGAGATGGAAATCCTGAATAGGTGTGGCTTCCAAAACAGCGATGTGGAAAATCTATTTTTAATTACTTCACCAGAATGACTGAGCCATTTTTAGTTTTTAGAAAATGAGAAAAGAATGTTCCTTAATTATGCTCTGAGACCTTTGTATGGAGTAGTTTCTCTAGCAGTGAGTGACTTTATTAGCAACAATACATAAAACTTAAGTTGTTTTTGAACAGCCAAGGCAATTTTTATTGTAGGAACAGTTTGGATTACATGTTTAGCCAGATTGTTTTCTTTTTGGTAGTTCCCTAGCAGTGATATGGCTTCCATAGCAACTAGGTGAAAAACCCATTTTTGACCACTTCTTCAGAATGACTGAGCCAGTTTTGATCAAAATTTGTAGGAATCTTTAATAGGACATATTCTATCAGAATTATGTTTGGGATGGTTTATATAGCAACAATGTAGCTTCTACACCATCTAGGTGAATGACTGAACCAAGTTTTGATAAGCTTGGTGGGAGTTTTGTTTTATAGGATATATTCTATAAAATAATGATTGGAATGGCTTCCTTTGCAACAACATAACTTCAATAGCAACCAGGTGAACGCATCTATGTTTAATTTCTTCTCTAGAATGGCTGAACCTATTTGATTAAACATGTACTCCTATCAGAGATGCAAAATGAACCAATAAAGTTAGGAGGTTCGATGCTAATAGCGATTTTAGTTTTATTGTACACTGTGTGCTGAATGGTTGTTGCACACAAGTATTTACCCAAGAACTGGGGTTAATTTTTAAGCAAGAAAATTTGTAATGGCAAAGAATTCTTGAGTCCTGCCACTCAAAATTTTCAACATATACTATATATTCCAGTAAGCTGCTGTTATGTTTGCTTTTACTTATCTTTTTCTTAAATATCTTTTAAAACTTTTCTTGTTGAAAAAATGTGTATTTATCCCTAATATGAATACTTCTAACCCACCAACCTTTGCTGTATTTAAAAAATAACATTTCTCTTTATTCTTTAGCTCTGTGTCCCCTGAGGACTGGCAGAATTTCTCAAATGCTAACATCCTGATGACAGAACGAGAACGACAGAGCTCTGTTGAACTTCGTTCTCTGGTTGATGGCATTCTCCAGCAGACCACCAATGACATGAGAAAACAATGTTCCGATGTCAACTTGGCATTCAACAAGAGAATTGCTGAAACCAAGGATGCCAAGAGTAAATTGGAGGACCACCTTAACAAGGTCAGCATCCATTGCATTAAATTGTAATGAAACTTGCATGAATTAGGAAATACATTCTACAAAATAAAGGCAAGACCTGATACAACTTTAAGTTAATGTTTTCAATTAACTCCTAAATATATGAAGAAAATTTAACATTCAATTTTTTAATTACTCTACTGTGTACAATTTCTATTTATATCTACAGTACTTTATATGTAAAAACATTTAATTTTCAACAGATTTTGTGATTTAGTGAAGTGTTCCCAATTTTTGTTGTGCATAGAATAATACAGTATTGGTTAGCTAAAACCAAATTATTCAATAATTGTCAATATAAGTCCACCAGCAAAATGTGGTTTCTGTTCACATTGAATGCCTGACACAAAAATTTAATATCTAAACATTCAATTTATCAAACATTCTGTACCCATTTTTGTACTATATTTCTCAGCACAATTATTTCTAAATTAGGCTGTACTGTTACAAACTTAATAACATAGATTATTATCTTTCCACAGTTGAATTGCTTCCTAAAATAATGAACATCAAATAATTTCCACAAAATTATTAATTACATAATTCCTTTGAGAATTGGTTTTCATTGGATGGCACAATGTCACATGTAATATTTCTTCATGTCACATTGGTCATTCTTTATGTTGCATGGGTGTGATGTCATTGGCTTTTATGTGATGTCATAGCATTAAGTTCATAGCTTCCTGTATTTGAAATGGCATTTGTACAATTACAAAGCAGAATAATATTCTAGACCTTGTTTTGAAGAATATGAGGTTTAATAAACCATTAAACCTATGAAAGTGACCACCTCATCAAACTGTGGTTTACTTGTTCATACCAGTGGCCTAAATGATTAGAACATTCGCCTTGAATGCTGGAGGTCACGGGTTCGAATCCTGGCTGAGTGATACCAAAAAATTATAAAAATATTACAAACAGCTGTTTTTCCCGGTTTCTTCCTCCACCATTAATACTGGCCGCCATGTATAGCCTACCGTGTGCTGAAAAATGGCGTTAAACCCTACAACAACAACAACAACAACAACAAACAGCTGCCTCGCTAGACACTCAGCTCTAAGAGGTTAGTGTTAGGACTTGTCGGCCTGGTGTCAGGATAATGTGACTGGGTGGAATTATAATGTTACATGTCTGCATCATGATGCCCCAGTACTAGACATCTCTATAAACTGCCACAGTGCAGACATTGTAGCAATATGGTTGAAAAATTGCTAATGTTAAAAATCCAAAACACACACACACACACACACACACACACACACACACACACACACACACACACACACACACACACACACACACACACACACACACACACACACATTAAGCAGTAAACCCATTACAGTGGCCTCCTCATTAATCAAATTGAGGTGTACTGGTTCCTAAACATCATATTCACCAAAACAAAGGTTTATAATAGTGTCTATCCAATATAATTCTTATAATCCATCAAGCATACTTTGCCATCAACCACCACAGTATGTGAATACAACCTTACTTTTCCATTAGACATGCATATAATGTAATAGCCTTCATGGAGATTTTGTCTTCATTTTAATGAGTTTTTTTTAAAAAGAAATATGCCTACCATGTATATTTGCTTATAAGTCTAGTCAAACTTCAAATAGCAAAGATCCTGATCTGCCATTGCATAATGAGCGTGCAGATCAGGATCTGTGTTGTTTGTTCTACTGATTACTCCTAGCAAACTACACAGACCCAGATACACTGTATGCCGGCACATTATGCGATGGCAGGCACATGTCTGTGCAGTTTGCAGTTGGACTTGCATTATAAGCGAGTATAGACGGCATATGGTACAACATGTCAGGAAATTCTTGATTAGCTTAAGGAAGACTTAAAATCTTCATTCTTTTTTGGCCAACTGAATTAGGGAAGTCTTCCCAAAGGTCACAGAGGCATCACATGTATAATGAACACGTGCCATTTCAGGTTTTAATTTGAATATCTAATGCACCAACTCCCTTTTCTTTTGTTAGCATGTGCTTACTAAAGAACTCTCATAGACTCATACTGTTTACCATTTTAGTAAGCAAATCTTAAAAATACACATGTATTCACAAATCTTACATGTACACATGTATTCACAATTCATGAGGTTATAGTCTCTCATAGAGACAATATCGCACAAGATTTCAGCTTGCCGTTTTTATTTCTTTGTCACAGTTTGATGGATTAATGACCTCTGTCCAACTATTTCATTTCACATAATGAATCTTATTTCTTTTTCGACATGAATTCAGTAACTGTTCAGTTCAGCAACTTTTTAATTGATATTCATCAGCTGAATTTATGTTTGTAAATACACATCATGCATTTATATACAACTGAAAGTTTTTATCTGACATTATAAATAAACAATGGAAAGCATTAATAGTTTGTAGCTTTTTTGGTCATTGTTTAATTGCAAGAAAACTGCCAGTGATGGTATGACCACATTGCAAACCTTGAAATATTGGATATAGCAACTTAATTTTCACTGATGGCTATAGTACCTATCATGAAACGTTTACAATACTAGGTAGTACAATTACAAGCAATAGTGTCAGAGAAAATCACCTAAATGTCAGTCCTAACATCAGTGTTCACACCAGACAGGTGTTTACATTGACTATTGGACAGAATCATCAATCTATAATTTGGAATAGCTTTGCAATTTAGGTTAAAAATAATGTGACTATCATCTTATTTATCTTATGACAGGTAATTGCTCAGATCAAGGAAATGGAAGAGAACATTGCAAGACTAAAGATTGCCATTGATGACAAAGCGCAGCCAATGAAGCTTGCTCAGACTCGCCTTGATACACGCAAAAATCGACCCAGCGTGGAACTGTGTCGTGATCCAGTCCAGTACAAACTGATCGAGGAGGTTCATGAAATTAATGCATCCGTTGAACAGCTACAGGATCGTCTTAAAGATTCTCAGGATTCGCTTAAAGGACTGATTCGTAAGCAGCTGTCACTTGAAGAGGATATTGAGGTTAAATCCAATACATTATTCGTTGATGAAGTGGAATGTATGGGAATGCGGAAGAGTATTAACATTCAACATTTCTAATTTTTTATGTTCTAGCTTAGTAAGCATTGGTAATCTGTAGAACAGAATTGTCAGGAATGTGTCAAAAATATGATACTGTTAATAATAATGCATTCAAGGTAAAAATACAATAGAAGGTTGTATATGGGATTTATTTAGAAAACATTTCTGTTTGAACTGTTGAATAATACTTGAACAGAACATTTGTATATTCAAAAGGAACACAATAGATTAGTTTCTTTCATTATATTTTATGTTCCAATTTAAAAAAAAACAAAAAAACAAACAAAGTGTGTTTGTACTGTAATAATAAGTAAGACACTTTAAGTTTCAGGAATATATATATATATATATATATATATATATATACACACACACACACACACACACAAACACACACATAACCTTGTTTTTAATCAAGATTTTATTGATTTATTGCAATATTCTGGGGAAGGAAAAAGTCCATGTTTCTCATTCTTTAGATCAGCATGTTATTCAATTTCTGTGTGATCATAATGTCAGATTATGTACTGCCATTTTGTGACAGATTCTTTAATATATTTTTGGAAGTAACTGACAGGTCATGCTTTTTGATAACCTCATGCCTCAAGTGCATATTGCCAACCAAAATAATTAAAATTGTCTTTACATTTCCTCACTTTAAGATTTAGTTTGAAAATGAGAAATCAAAATATTCTAGATAAAATGAAGGTCCATTAAATATTTTACAGCTGCAAAATTTGTTTTGAAAATAAATTTGAGCAAGAATGTGATCTGAATTTTAAATGCAATTTTGGACAAAATATATCTGCTGCTAAATACTGCAATGATATGGAAAAAGTTTAATTTCTGTTACTTCTATATAAATGTCTAAAGTTTTCCTTCATTTCTGTAAAAAAAGTACTTAGTGGATGCTGGCAGAACAAGAGTGCTTGTACCTTTATATCTTACTGTAACATTTGGAGCTGACACACATAATTCTCTGTGCAGATCTGCTTAAGTGCATAATCTACATCTGCAGTGAACACTTGTATATTAGTATTAAATGTTTACAACACTTTCAAGTACATGTCACTACAATGATTTTCAAAATAAAGAATTCCAAAATTCTAGAATGCTTGGATTTGTACTTCTGCATCTAAATAAAATTTATATTAATACTATAACAAGGTGTTTACTTTTAAACACAAGTCCCCTTGCTAACAGCAGCAGATTTGGAGAAGCTGACAATATACCGACTGGTATTATGGAAAATACCAGTCATTTAAGCCTGAAAATTAGGTCACAATTGCCTTCTTTGGGTCTTTTGGTAAGGTTGAGGTTACCTTTTTGAGATGCAGCTACACACAAATTTTCACAAAAGTAGGTGAAATAAGGTCCAAGATATTGAAGGTGTAAAGAACAGATAGCTGTAAATATAAAAGGTCAATCAAGCATGACAATTATGTTACAGTGACCCTGTTGTAGTATTGCTGATTTACCCTCCCTGTGATGTCTTTACATACCAGTTTTCATAAGTAGAGGTGTAACAGGGTTCAAAATATTGAGGGTGTAACAAACAGTTGAAAATTCAAAATTAAGTGTGAAAATATGCAATCCCATGTGGATTTTCATGAGTGCTGGCAAATACAAGTCCGATAAATTGATGGTGTAGCAAACAGAAGACGGGAACCACAAAAGATACTCAAAAATCACAACTAGGTCACATTGTGGTATACCAGTAGTTGAGTTGCATTCATCAAGATGCATCCAGTTTTTTTCTTGCATGAAAATGAAATAGGCTCCAATTTATTTTAGGATGAAATGAACAAATAGCTGACAATATTAATGTTCTTGAGGTGTGAAAATTGGGTCAAAAAGACTTGGTTTGGGAATGGTTGACATACTTTCTAGACAAAATAGGGTCTAATACATTGGACGTGTCCTGAACAAAATAGCTGAAAATACAAAAGTCACTATACCATGCACATTTGTTCACACTGACAGTTTTTTTTTATATAGTTTAACTACTTTCATTGGGATGTATACACAGACCAATTTTCATTAGTGAGGGTGAAATCGGGTCCAAGATATTGACTGTATGAACAAATGGCTGAAAATGTAAAAGTCACAATAGCATGGAAATTAAGTAACCTATTATTGGTATGGTTAAGTTACTTTTGCCTGATCTGTCTGCATAAGTTTTTTATGAGTGTGGCAGAAATAGGGCCACAGATATTGATGGTATAATGAACGAACTGCTGAAAATACAGAAATTCAAACGTGCAAATTAGGTCAGTTACTGAGTTCTGGTATGACTGAGATAAATCTCCTGTGGTATACCCATTCATTAATGTTCATTACTGTAGTTGAAAACTTTATTTTCAAAGGTGACATGGTTACAAAAAGAACTAATTTACCTTGAAGCCCACTATTAAGTGTACATCCACTGATTTTAAAAAATCATGTTTACACACATGCATACAAAACTGCAACATGCCCCATTATTGTTGCATTGTTGCATAAGTGAACATGAGGCCCAAATGGGCTCGAGATCACTCACTGACCAAAAGACCAAATGCAAGTGCAGGTGACCACGAGATGTACATTTATATAATGTTTTTTTGACATTTAAATATTTTATATTTTTAGTAATGGTAGTCAAATTGGATGGCAGCTCAGCAAACCTGAAAAGTCTTAGTATATGACTATGATGCTTTCTGAGAAATTTTGTCAGCTTAAACTGACAAGTTCTTGAGAATAAATCATTTAAAGGGTTTTCTATTAGTAACAATTGAAATGAAAGGTCTTTAAGCTATGATGCTTGGTATCTTTTATTGAATTCTGTTCATCAGGCTTTTCGAGAAGAAGCCATCTCAAGTCTTGTTTCTTAGTAATGCAACCAAACTGATAGCAGCACATGCTGATGTGGATGCTTTCTGCCAAATCTGCTTAAAGTAAAACATACATAGGACCAATGGAAGGCACTTTTAAAGTGGGGTACTCACCTATAGATGCAATTTAGAATTTTCTTATCATTTTAGTACGAATTGTGTGAAAATCCAAGTACCCTTGCAGATGTGTTAAAAAAACTGACTTCCCTGGGTACCATGTATGTTTAAATGGAACAGCCTTAGTAAGATGGGCCATATATGACTGCATTCATTAAAACCTTAACGACCTTTATGCTAGGATGCCTTCTGTCAAATTCTTTCTAGCACTTTTTTTCTTGTTATATGGTATTTAAATAGCACTTTTATAAGAATGGTAGCCATATCTGATGGTAGATCATCATCATTAGCACAATGTTCAAAGTCTGATATGTCAGTAGGCTTTCAATCAAATTCAGTACAAGTCTGTTAAGCAGTTGTTAAGAAGATACTTCTTAATCATTTGTCTATTTTTAGTAATGGTAGCCATGTTTGATGGAGAAAAAGCATCATCCATACCATATTTATTCTACTGTACTTCGAGTCAGATTTGGTCAAATTCTACAAGTTTCAGTGTTTTTCCACTTTTATCAAGGGTGGTCATATTTGATGACACATCAGCATCATGTGTTAAAACTGATTACAAGGCCCTTATGCCAAGATGTTTTCTGCCAAGTCTGATGGAAATTGGTCATTGAATTGTTGGGAGGAAGTTGAAAAAATAATCTTTGATGGATGATGCAAATGCCAGAAAGAAAACCATACAGTAAACTCACTTGGCCCATTAACCATTAATATACTAATTAGTGGACAAAGCATTCTCTTCAAATGTGAGAGGTCAGATGAATGTATATCACCTTGCATATCTGACAGAAATAAAATAGGTCTGAGATTTTTATCATCCAGCTGACTTCTGCCTAGCAGCCCAGTTCAAATGCAGATGGTCAAGAAATTTGGATCAGTAGGATGCTTTCTGCAGAAATTTCTTCCAGTGTTGTTGTGCACTGATGCATTATGGACAGATCTGTCTGCAATATAATTTCAATGTCTGATGAATAGCTGACACTGGACCCCAGACCAGTCATCCATACCAATATAGGTTTTGAACGCTGACTTATCAGACTATGCTAGATATAGAGTCAAATGCATCATTAGAAAGAGATGGACTAATGGAATTGGTGACTACCAAAGGGGATGCAGCTCCGTTTGTGGGGCTGAACAGATGTGTTAAACAACTTCTTAGATACTTAAAGATTTGTAGAAAAAAAAACCTACACTTTGAAGGACTTTAGAAACACGTTTTTAAAGCAACAAAATGGGTAAGCAAATAACTTTTATTATATCAGTGTCAATCAAGAGATCATTATAAACAATGTTATTTACCTGTGTTATATTGTAGTTTGACGTTATACATGAATTATAACTTGATTAAGATATGTCCACAGGACACAAAACAACAATGTCCTTGTGGCTGAAAAAAAATCAGGTCACAATAATATAATGTTGTATACATCAGCCATGATAAATATCATGCCAATGTTTAACCCAATCATTCAAAAGCTGCATAAGTAATTGTGCATACAAGACAGAATTCCTGACATAACTAGAAAAAAATCTTTAGAACAATTGACATGTGATGGCAGAGATGCATCATTTGTATACTATTAACATTAAATGTCTTCATGCCATGATGCTTGATGTCAAGTTTGTCAAATTCTTGTCAATAGTTTTCAAAAAGAAAGTTGTTTAAAGGATTTTATAATTTTACTAACAGTGGCCATATTTGATGGAGAATCAGTGACATTTGTACAAACTTGGAAGGTCTTCATGCCAGGATGCTTTACGCAAAATTTTTTAAAATTCTGTTTTTGCCAACTCATTTAAAGGCTTTTTTTTTTTTTTTGGTAATGGTGGCCATTTTTGCTGGTGGGTCAGAAGTATTTGTACAAACTTGAAAAGTTTATCAGTCACAGTGTCCATATTTGATGGCAGATCAGCATTTCTTAAATAAATCTTCTTGCCATTATGCTTTCTGTCAAATTTGATCAAAACAGTTTTGGAGAAATTATTTCAAGATTTTTTTTTACATTAATTTAAGTAATGGTAGCCATATTTGATGCAGATCTGCACCACAAATACAAACTTGAAAGTCTTTATGCCAGATGGTGTGTGCCAGCTTTGGTTAAAATTGGTCAAACAGTTTTTCGAAAAGTTGAAAATATCAATTATTGATGGATGACATTTTGATGGACAAAGGTCCATACCATCTGCACATTTGGCTTTGTGGTCAGATGAATTAATAGAAACAATAAATCTTTTCTTGTTACATGTACAGGGTTGTTGTTTGGATTTTACTCCTGTGAGTACAATCCAAAGTCCCATAATTAAGCATATATAAGTTTTCAAAAAGCTGCGAGTCCTAAGTGGTTTTTCTACATTTCTGAAAAAAAAATAAAACAACCCATTTTCATCACCTATTGGTAAATATTTCTAAAACATGCTTTAATACACTATCTGTATTTCAACTAAGCATCTAACTTCAAGCTACAAACAAAATTAATTTTTCTGGATAAAGCAAATGTAAAATACAGTTTCAAACAATGTCTAAATACATGTATTTAATTTACAGTGGCAGTGATAGTTCCATGATACAATCTGCACCAATGATGCTCTGCAACTAAAATTAAAATTAAAAAATTGTTTCAAGTTGCTCAAAGTTTACCCAATATTTTCATTTTGATCCATATTTGATGCTACATCAGCATAATTTGATATTGCAAGGTCCTTATGCTAGGATGATTTGCATAACAGTTGATCAAGTTTTAGTGTTTTTTTTATATATACAAAATAAAGTAATGTATATGTTTTACAACTTTTAGTTATGATAGTCATACATGATGGCTAACAGAATCAATTTGTACTAATCTGAAATGTATTCATGCCAGGATGCTTGCTGTCAAATTTGGGTAAATTCTATTCTGGAAAAGAAGTTGCTTTAAATTTACTCTATTTGAATAAAATGGCATCCACATCTGGTGGATGTTCTGCATCATTTCTACCATCTGCAAGGTCTTCATGCCAGGATGCTGTCAAATTCTGTTCCGTGGTTTCTGAAGAAGTCACGTAAAGGTCTGTATATTTGTTAATAACAGCAACTATATTGGATGGCAGATCAGCATCATTTGTGCAAACTTGAAAGGCCTTCCTATCAGGACTTTTGTGTCAAAGTTGATCACATTTTGTTAGTGATATTGGTAAAGTCATTTAAAGGTTTTTCTATTTTAGTTATTGTGGCCATATATAATAGTGGATCAGCATCATTTAACACAAGCTAGACAGGCAACAAACACTTCACAACAGAAAAAGGGCAATATCATATTAAAGTTCACTTGGCCTTAAAAATTACCCTCCCCAAAAAATGAGTTTCATTCAGATGCTGATGCTTAGGGGTATATATAAATGTTTCAGAAATATACCAATGTACCCCCCCCCCCCGTTGGCAGACATCTCAATATAATGGACACAAGCTTTTTAAAGAATTTTATTTCAGAACCACTTGCTGTATTTCACAAACAACTTTAACCTCTATTTAAAAGATGATTATCAATAAAGGAAAAAAACAATTTGTCACTTGTGCATCCTATAAATGCATCTTTTAATGCATAATTTTATGCTTATGTAATCAATTATTTTTATCATTTAATTGTAAATAAAAAATCTACCATGAAAAGTTTTCTCAAATTCTAGATGTCTGGAGTAGATATAAATTGTTTCAGACCACCATATATATATATAAATTTTCAGCATTGTTACATTTTAGTGATTGTTAATTTTGGAACATTCTCTACATTAACTTTTCCTAATTTGTACTCCATTTACTTTTCTGAGGTTTTGAAACTTTTTAACTTGACAACAAAAGTCATGAAATTCAATCCACACAGAAATTTGCTTGGACTACCAGAAAAAGAGGCATCCAAGTGTGCCTGATATCACCTTACCTTGGAAGCTGACATAAGTCAGCTGGTGAATGCAAATTTACACTTATTCAAACTGTTGAGAGTAAAACAAAGCCTTGAGCACACAGATGCTACATTGTCAATTAATGTTGTCATTTATCTTCTTTCCTAAACCATATTTATATAGGATCACTTTCTCAGCAAGAAAGGACAAGCCTCTAATACAACCAGCAGTGTCCCTTGGATCTCTCCTTGTCCATGGGGCCCTTCATAATTAGAAACTGTTTATAACCCCCCCCCCCCCCTTTTACAGTATATTTACTTGCCGGGCATTACAAGGGGAAGTTATAGCATGGATTCCTGGGTCTGTCCTTCCCTGCTGTGGCCCCGTCCCATGAGTGATACCTTTGGAAACCATTGACATCCCTACTGAAGAGAGCTGCAATGGCTCAGTGTGGACTTGTGTGACCTGATGGTTGTGGGTTTAATTCCCATCTTCAGCCTGGATACTTATTAATATGTATGGGTCTCATTAATAATCAATGTCATTTGAAAAATCTAGACAATACAAGCTAACATTGCATGTCTGATCAAAATCTGTTCAGAAATATGGTCTCTACAGTGTTCACAAGCTCAGCCAATCAAATGCAAAATCATCTCACTATTAAGTGTGGATGCTGAACTCATCCAAGATCTTGATGATATAAGTTTACACATGAAATATTATCAAAATCTGATCTGAAACAAAGCCTTTAAGGTGTTCATAAACGTGTTGATGGATGGATGGATGGATGGAAAATAGATGATGGATGCATGGCCATCCATATCATATGTTCTCATGGTCTTTGGCCAAATGAAATAATAAGGTACACTGTTCCCTCATTAACTCATGCCCTGATAACTCGCAAACTTGCTTATAGTGTCCAGCTCCTATGTGTTGAATATGAAGAAAATCATGATCAGAATTGGTAAATGAAACTGTGATATATCGCTTATTTTAATATCGAATATGGCAGTTAGTGTCTGAAAAGTCTGAATCAGCATTGTGAAATTCTCAAGTTTTAATTAAAAAATCACAGATTTTATGAGATTTTATTGGAAAAATATTTTCTAATTACAATGTAAATAATATTTGGCAAAATAGAGATCAATGAAAAATTCTGATAAATGCTAAAGGTGAAAGAAAAAAAACACCAATTAAATATGTCTTGTCATGTGAAATTTATGTTTTAATCTTTTAATTCTGTTTCACTGTAAACATTATAATGGCATATTCTCTTCAATTACAACATGAAAAGAGTCAATCAACTGTCACATCAATACCCATGACTAATTATGTGAGAACCTAATTACACGCCAGCTGTGTTTTGATCTACAAATTGGAGATGTGTTTGTTGCATTGTAAAAAATTGATTAAATGAGACCTGTGTTGTTTTATGATGTTAAGTATGTCTTTTATATAAAATCAAATAAGGGATGTATAATAAAAAAGTTCAAAAGCATGCAAATCCTACCTGCATATGCTCTTAAGGTCCTTCAGTAACTCATGCCCTTGCTTATAGTCCAATAATATTTTTGGACCATACTGTGCGAGTTAATAAGGGAGCAGTGTACATAAGCAAATGGCCCTGGTCTTGTATTCATCTTTATCAAGATTCATTTTTAGTCTGTAAAACAGTGTTCAAACCCGAGACAAACATTTTTGTTTCAATCAACAGAGGTGTTGCTTATTAAGATTATCTCCTAGACTTAAAAACCATTTGTTGGACAATCAATATAGCGGTCACCTGCTAAGCTTATCTCCTAGACTTAAAAACCATTTGTTGGACAATCAATACAGGGGTCACTTGCTAAGCTTATCTCCTAGACTTAAAAACCATTTGTTGGACAATTAATATAGGGGTCACCTGCTAAGCTTATCTTCTAGACTTAAAAACCATTTGTTGGACAATCAATATAGCGGTCACTTACTAAGATTATCCCCTATACTTAAAAACCATTTGTTGGACAATCAATACAGCGGTCACTTGCTAAGATTATCTCCTGGACCAATAAAAAAAATGCTCTGAACAAATGCCCAAACGGTCCGGATAACAGAAATTACTGTTCCTCATATTATTTTGTCACCGTGTGTCACCATATCATACTATTAGAACAAATATGTGATAAATGCTAAAGGTGAAAGAAAAAAAACACCAATCAAATATGTCTTGTCATGTGAAATTTATGTTTTAATCTTTTAATTCTGTTTCACTGTAAACATTATAATGGCATATTCTCTTCAATTACAACATGAAAAGAGTCAATCAACTGTCACATCAATACCCATGACTAATTATGTGAGAACCTAATTACACGCCAGCTGTGTTTTGATCTATAAATTGGAGATGTGTTTGTTGCATTGTAAAAAATTGATTAAATGAGACCTGTGTTGTTTTATGATGTTAAGTATGTCTTTTATATAAAATCAAATAAGGGATGTATAATAAAATAGTTCAAAAGCATGCAAATCTTACCTGCATATGCTTTTAAGGTCCTTCAGTAATTCATACCCTTGCTTATAGTCCAATACATATTTTTGGACCATACTGTGCAAGTTAATAAGGGAGCAGTGTACATAAGCAAATGGCCCTGGTCTTGTATTCATCTTTATCAAGATTCATTTTCAGTCTGTAAAACAGTGTTCAAACCCGAGACAAACATTTTTGTTTCAATCAACAGAGGTGTTGCTTATTAAGATTATCTCCTAGACTTAAAAACCATTTGTTGGACAATCAATATAGCGGTCACCTGCTAAGCTTATCTCCTAGACTTAAAAACCATTTGTTGGACAATCAATATAGGGGTCACCTGCTAAGCTTATCTCCTAGACTTAAAAACCATTTGTTGGACAATCAATATAGGGGTCACCTGCTAAGCTTATCTCCTAGACTTAAAAACCATTTGTTGGACAATCAATATAGGGGTCACCTGCTAAGCTTATCTCCTAGACTTAAAAACCATTTGTTGGACAATCAATATAGGGGTCACCTGCTAAGCTTATCTCCTAGACTTAAAAACCATTTGTTGGACAATCAATATAGGGGTCACCTGCTAAGCTTATCTCCTAGACTTAAAAACCATTTGTTGGACAATCAATATGGCGGTCACTTGCTAAGATTATCTCTTAGACTTAAAAACCATTTGTTGGACAATCAATATAGCGGTCACTTGCTAAGATTATCTCCTGGACCAATAAAAAAAATGCTCTGAACAAATGCCCAAACGGTCTGGATAACAGAAATTACTGTTCCTCATATTATTTTGCCACCGTGTGTCACCATATCATACTATTAGAACAAATATGTGAAGCCCAATCCTAAATTACGAAAAAGATACTATCAACTTTTATTATTATCATCAAAGACTGGGGACAGATCAAATAAAACTTCACCTCGTGACATTACCAGAAATGCCTATGAATTAGTTGTTACCTATTTTCAAAGTAGTTAATCTGCTTGTTGTCACTTAAGAATTTTTAAAAACAGTAGAGTGGAATAAAATACAGTTGCTGGGTGAAATTCTAAAGTATAGTGTTTTTTTAAAGAATAAATGGTCCTTCTAAATAATAAGTTTGAGTGAAAACCAATGAATTATGGAAAGATAATGTTAATACTAATTTAAAAGCAGCAGCAAATCTGGAACCTTTCTTTTCTGACACAACTTGTTACATCTCTGAATTGTTTGATGATATATCTCACAAACATATGGCAGACACATGAGTTTTACAGAAAAAATGTCTTGCATGAGTCCTCAAAATTTCAGAATTCCTGATCCAGACATATTGAAAACACTCTGTTTAGCGCAAGGTACAGTTTACTGGTTGTAGATTTCTTGTATCTGTCTCTCAGTTTCAGCTAAATCATCTGGATACTCTGAAAGTTTCTCATGGTTGAGAAAGTAATAGGAGCCACAAAACTCCTGGAAGTATCGGCCAATCTCAGGATGGGTCACAATACTTGGGTCATCGCTTGGAGTTAGATTTTCTGAAAGTCAGACAAACATAAATAAGGGGTTTTATATTTGGAATTAAAAATTTTAATCACAATGATATTTGTTTTTAAAAACAAAGGTATTATAAATAAAAAAAATTACAACTCACAACCAATTATCCACATATAGCCTGGAACTTTGTAAATTTTAACGTTTAGAAAGGCACAAAAATCTGGCAGAACATGGCTAGGTCAGTATTAGAATTTCCTAAGTAGTTGCAAAATATTTTCCCTGACAAAAATAATGACTTGTTTTATTATCAAGGAAAGGAAAAAAATGTTGCAATATGAAATTTCAACTCCAAATCTGATTCCCTTCATTGTTAACTTGTATTTTTATTCAGAATTTCAATCTTTCTCAGAAAATTTAAATTAGTTTTAATTCTTGGTAAATTATGCATTTATGCACATTCCTTTGTTACAAAAATTTACTCCATTACGTCACTGACACAGAGTCAAAAATGTGTTATATTATCAGATGTCCATGACTTCCAAGCAAAAATACTGTACATACTTGCTTATAAATTAAGTCCAACTAGATCTGCATTGTAAAAAAGAAAAAATGCCCCCCCCCCCCGCCAAAAAGACAAATTTAAAGGAGTTCAAACATTTTGTAAAAAAATGGAGAAATACTTAATGTCATGTACCGAGGTTATCATGAGATACATACCGTATATGCTCACTCAATTGCAGATGAGGAATTATGTTGTACAATCTGCTATTACTCTGATCAAACTGCATAGACCACTAAATGTAACGGAAGATCTGGGTCTGTGCAGTTTGCAGCTGAACTTCACTTATATGCAGGTATGCATGGCACTAACTTGTTCATTACATTTTGTTGATCATTATTAAATAATTAAATTTTTCTTTTGTCATTACAATTTAAAGCAATCTGATTGGCAAGGCCATTTTAAATATTTTTGTGTTCATACTCAATTTGTTTTTAAAGCCATGCCTACCTGCACTACTTTTCTGTTCATAATATTCAATGAGGTCTATATTTAGAATAAAGGACAACTCAAACTTTGACTTCTTACGTAAAATTTTAATTATGAACCAAATACTGGACTTTAAAAAAAAAATAAATGAGATATATTTGCTAATGCTACAATTAAAATACACTTTAAATGAATAAATAAATATCATCTACTTACATACCGTGATGTGAAAGACATGACGGTACCATGAGAAATTCATCAGTGTGTGTATGTTGTTGTTGTTGTTGTTGTAGGGTTTAATGCCATTTTTCAGCACAAGAAAGGCTATACATGGCGGCCAGTATTAATGGTGGAGGAAGAACCCTGGAAAACCCAGGGAAGAACCAAAGACAAACAAGAAGCTACTGTGTATATGTATTAATGTGTGTGTATGTATTAATGTATGATATGAACTCTGTATACAATTACAACATGAAAATATGAATTTTGTTTTGTAGAATAAAATAAAACAAAATAAAAGGAGAAGAAAAGAGATATTCTGTGGCCACAGGTGGGTTCGAACCCACAACGTTCAAGTTAGAATCGCAATGTTTTAATTAAATAAGCTATTCAAAAATTTTACATATGAAGTATCAGCTAATGTATAAAAGCCTGTATAGTCTTCCTATGTAAGATTTTATTCATGAACCAAATACTTGACCTTTTTTTTTTAATAAATGAGATATCTTTGCTAATGCTACAAATGACATTCACTATAAATAAACATCGTCTGCTTACATATCTTGATATGAAGACATGACGGTACAGTGCGAAATGGCATTCTGCATGGTGATTTGTATACAGTTCTAAACATTGATGAAAAAACAATGAGCCAACTTTGTGAAATCGCTTTGTGGATTATACAGTTTGCACATTGTTTTTTCAATTCATACATTAGGGAATTTAAAGAAATAAACAGTAAATCTACAATCCTACAGACAGGAATTTCACTTTAAAAGTTCAAGTTCCAGATATTTCTGGGAAAAAATGCAAAAGTTGCTTTGCTGATATGGAAATCAAATCCAATCATCAAGATACACTTATAAACATGCCAACCATTCATTTGTCGTTGTCAAGTGGTTTTTCATAACACTGTTAACAAGGTTAAGTATGTTTTCATTAAAGATGTTCAGGTCCAAAATGTTAAACTGAATAAAAAGCCATGTCATGGCCAACAAAAGATAGCTCCTTGACAAGCAGTCTTGGCAAAAAAACTGATAAACTACATATACTGACTGTATCACTAAACTACATGTACTGACTGTATCACTAAACTACATGTACTGACTGTATCACTAAACTACATGTACTGACTGTATCACTAAACTACATATACTGCGAGTATCACTAAACTACATGTACTGACTGTATCACTAAACTACATGTACTGACTGTATCACTAAACTACATGTACTGACTGTATCACTAAACTACATATACTGACAGTATCACTAAATTACATATACTGACTGTATCACTAAACTACATATACTGACAGTATCACTAAACTACATATACTGACTGTATCACTGAACTACATGTACTGACAGTATCACTAAACTACATGTACTGACTATATCACTAAACTACATGTACTGACTGTACCACTAAACTACATATACTGACTGTATCACTAAACTACATGTACTGACTGTATCACTAGACTACATATACTGACAGTATCACTAAACTACATATACTGACAGTATCACTAAACTACATGTACTGACTGTATCACTAAACTACATGTACTGACTGTATCACTGCTGTATCACTGTATTACCAATGGTCTTCAGATGGTACCAATCTCATTACAGTCAGACTAAAATTTTCATAAGTTTCTGCATGTCCACAAGAAGTTTAAATATTTAATAAGGCAAGGATTTGGTAACCTTCTAAGATTGGTCAAGTGTAGCCCCTTACTTAATGAACATCAATATTAGCAATACTTTGATACATAGAACGTTAAGGAGAAATAATAACTAAATAAAATGAATATACTAAATTTAGCCAACATAATTTGTTGTAAAAAAGGGCAATATAATTAAATTGGAACCAGTCTGAATATACAGTCTTAAAACTTGAATCAAAATACGTATCAAACAAAACTAATTCTGCTTCCGCCTGCCCCACCACCATACATATCAATTAGGAACTGGTGCTTAGATGATTCATTATCTACCTTATAATTCTTGCAAAATATGTAATCACACACACACACACACACACACACACACACATCATGATGAAGTTTTCATAATTTATTTTTCTTATTTTTTATTTTATTTATTTATCCTATTTTTCAAGTGCATTTCTTTATTAGCCTTAGATAGGAAAAGGAAATGAGTATATAATAAACAGTTACTGTATTTGTATAGGAAAATATGATTTTGTGGTTTTTTACTAATACTTCACCCCCTTGGTTGTGCAGTATTACTCAGAAAAAACTTGTTCATAATTTCCCATACAAATGCAGTAACTATACCATAAATACAAGCTATCCACACTCTTTGGTCAAGATATGTGGTATTGAATTAAAGGTATTATGTAAAAACCATTTTTCTTCTTTCAGTCACAGTGACCTTGACCTCTGGATCCCAAATCAGTAGGTTTCTTTTCTTACCCAACCTGAACATCATTTCAAAAACACTGGTGTAAGTACATGACCGATAACTGAAATGTTTCTGCAGAATCAATTTTTCTTCTTTCATTCAGTGACCTCAACATATGACCTGGTGATTCCCAAATCAAAAGGTTTCTTTCTTACTCCAAGTGCAAGCTATCTATGAAGTTTGGTCCAGGTCAATGATGTAGAACTCACTGTTTTTGTACAGCAACCATTTTCCTTCTTTTATTTACGGTGACCATGACCTTTCACCAATTGACCTGAAATTAGTAGTCTTCTTCCTTACCACAATGGCAAGTAAAGTGCAATATAACTTTACTCTGCAAATAACCCTTAAAAGTGAATGGATATGTGGACAGGCAGACTGGGTCATATCATAAAATGCTTAACCAAAAGGCAGGTGACACGAAATATTAAACAATATCATTTAGATATGCATGCAGACATGCCTACTTAAATACTACCTATTTATCGCAGGTCTGAGATCTGCTTTCAGTCCAGGTAGCTAAGTGAAATTCTGGATGGTAGATATGCTACTTGTTACTGCTAATTTCAAACTCCATATAAAAGGGGTTCATCTCTATGTGTCCTTAATAACAATAATAGTACCTTGGGCAGCATATCTATTTGTTCCATCCTCCACCAAGACATTGTAGAAAGGCTGATGCTGTTTTCTAGACAGGTTATGAACACCCATCTGGACAATCCACTCCTCTGTTGCCTGGCAGATGGAATCCCAACCATAAATTACACACTTGTAACGATATCTGGAAAAGAGAAATAGTAAACAAAAAGAAAATATCATAAATTAACGTTTATTCATGGGGTACCAATGCTAATGAATGTTGTGATTGCTACAAGCCAAAAACTTAAATACCATACACACTCACTTATAAGTCACACCCATATGCAAACAGTATAGACCAAGATCTGCTATCATATAATATACTAGTTTGTTAGGTGTAAATGGTAGAACCAAACAAAACAGATCCTGATCTGCCAGTGCATTATGTGCCAGCAGATCCAAGTATATATGATACCTAACATAAGGAGTCTTTCTTCAATGCAATATGCAATTAGTTGACAAATCAATTAACAAGAATTTTATGTACACTGAACCATCAAAACTTATGATCACAAATAAAAATAAATTCAAACAGAGTTTTCAAAACTGAGGATTAATTGTACTGCCATCTAAACACTTGTATCTGTAATGGTACACATAATAGAATTAATAATATTTTACAAGAGTTCCCAAAAGTGACTGATGCTCTATCTGGCTAAAAAGAATTTCCAGGAATTTAAGACATAGTCATTTCTTCTTTATAACTGCTGAGTTTTGAAACTATCTTTGATATTCTTCAGTGATAACAGGATTTTAAAGTTAGCTGCTGTCATGTACTGGATGTCAGCTTGACACCACATTCAGTTAGGACCTACAAGATATCATAAACAAGAAGTCTTTTGGCAGAAACCCAATGATGATATGACTTTCCATGTTGAAGAGTAATGATAACATGATTTTCAAGATGGATGCTATGGTGGACATGTTTCATATTTGATTGGCATCTCTATTTAGTATCAACTAGTCATCATAAAAAGTCTTTTGGTCAAAGCACAATGTTGATATTACCAGTCACCTATCAGAAGTAGTGACAAGATTTTCTAGATGGATATTATGGCAGCCATATTAGAAGTTAGACTGACATGATTTTCAATTATGATGAACTAGACATCATAAGAAGTCTTTCTGTAAAAACCGAGTTGATATGACTTTTCAATCAGAAGAAATCAGTGACAAGATTTTCAAGATGGCCACTGTAGTAGGCATCATGAATGTTCAAATGGCACTATAAGAACCAACGAGAGTAGTTTAGTAAAATCCCATGTTGATATGGTCATTCAATCAGAAGCAGTAATCACAACATTTTTAAGATTTTGGTGACTATATTGAATGAATATCGTTTCATACCGCTTTCATCTTGGAGCAAGTAAACATCATACAAAGTCTTCTGGTGAAAACCCTATGACAATATCACTTTTCATTCTGGATGATTTGCAATAACAAGATTTTCACAATGGCCTCTTTTGGTGGCCATATTGGGCTTCAGATTGGGCCTGTTTTCATTTAGAATGAACTGAACATCATAGTCTTCTAGTGTCAACCCCACAGCAGTAATGCTTTTCATTCAGGAGAAAGACATCAGATTGGCATCATTTTCATTTAGGACTAACTAGACATCATAGGTTTTCTAGTTAAAACTTCATTGCAATATGACTTTCTGTTCAGGAGGAGTAGCAATTACAAGGTCACCAAGATGGTCACTGCAGTGGTCACACTGGATATTAGATTGGTGCCATTCTCGTTTAGGACATCATAAGAAGTCTTCTGGTGAAAACCCCATTACAAAATGACATATTCAGGCAGAGTAGCAAGAAGAACACTTTCAAGACATTAGGTCAGCCCCATTTTAATTTAGGACTATTATGAAATCGAAAGAAGTCTATTAGTGAAAACCTCATGTTGATACGACCATCCATTCAGAATGAGTAGCTATAAAAAAGATTTTCTAGATGGCTGCTGTTGAGCCTATATTAGATGTCAAATTGGCACCATTTTTATGTATAACCAACTATAAGAAGTCTTCCAGCAAAAACCCCAAGGAATATGACTCTCCACTCATAGGAAGTAAGAATAAAAAGTTTCCATATTGGATCTCAGATTGGCACCATTTTCATGTACAATCAACCAGCCATCATAAGAAGTCTCCTGGTGAAAAACCCATCAATATGACATTCTGTTCTGAAGAGTTAGCAATAACAAAATTTTTGAGATGGCTGATGTGGCAGCTATAGTGGAAATTAAATCAGCACCATTTTCATTTAGAAGCAGTCAGACATAAGTTTTTCCCATGCTGATGTGACCATCTAAGTAGGACATGTAGCAAAAAGATTTTAAGATGGCAACTGTGGTGGCCATATTGGACATCAAGTGGCACCATTCTGATTTAGGACCAACCAGATCATGGGATGAATTGATGTGTAAAGTTTCATTGCAATCCTCCATGTAATGATAACAAACTTGTGTTAAGTGACTGATGGTGATGATGGATGAGAGACAAAGGATGGATGGTGGACAAAAGACCATCCCATAAACTCTTCTGGTCTATGACCTGCAGCCCTAAAAGTTACATTTAAACTGATTATGTTTCATTAATGTGATCTTGATACAAAAACACAGATTCATCTCTTATATATTAGCATTTAACGGCACCTCAGCAAAATAATGGCTATATGGTGTCAATTAAATGCAAAGTTCTAAAAATGTTAAATGGAGAACTGCACAAAACTTGAGGAAGAAAATACATTCCAAACAAATGTGAACATACATTAAAAAATATATCAAACATAATTGGTGAAGATGTAACAATTTTGTAATAATATATGTAAAATAAACAATAAGAGAAATAAATTTCAAATCCTTAAAAATGTATGGTCAAATCTGTTGTATACATCACATTCTCTCAAAATGTCCAAGATTTTCTTGGGTGGTACATCATCATAAGGTTCCTTAACTGAATTCACATCATAAAACCCATGTATCACAGCAAGAACAACATTTCTCCTGTGTTGATCAGCAATTTTGTCAGTATGAATATGCTCAAAAGAAAATTACTAAATATAATTCAATTACCTATTTAGTGCAACAAGTGGAAGACCTCTGTCTATGAAAGACTGAACATTGCACAAAATTGTTTTCCCTATGTATTTGTGGTCTATATATTAATATTGATAAGCAAAAGTTGGATTTGACGATACCATATTCCTGATAAAACCATATTTTATAGACAAGTTTTGGAAGCTCACCTGTCATGAATGACTATATTTTTCACATACAGATGGGCAATGTCACATCATGTGATAACTTCTGATAAACCACCTGTCTGTAAACATCTTTTTGTTTGCAGAAAAGGTGGTCCCTAATTCAAGACAGGTTTCACTATATTTAACGTGTTAGAATCATTGAATTTCTTAATTATATAACAGTACTGTTGCCAAAAACATGTTAGAATCATTGAATTTCATAATTACATAACAGTACTGTTGCCTAAAACAAGCTTTAAATTTAAGACTCTACAGATTTCATAGCTGGCCAAGAGGTCCAGGAAAATTTTAAAATTTGCATGGTACCTCAATAACTTCCCCAGGATAGTAATTATCCTTGGATTGGAACACTGATTCATATGGGGATTTCAAATATACATGCAAAGACAACCTCATAAAACCTCTGTCCATTACGCATTATAATAGTGGTCAAACACACATGCACTGACAACCTCATAAAACCTCTGTCCATAATGCATTAGTATTAGTGGTCAAATATACATGCACTAACAATCTCATAAAACCTCTGCCTACAAAAGCATTATTAATATCCTGAAAGACATATGACTTAATACAGAAAATCTGAAAGACTTCAAACATTAAAACACATAATAAAAAAATAGATCTATTGTCCCTACAATGGGTATATCAAAGGATGGTTAACTAACGCAGAGGAAACAATTTACCTGAATTGTTGGTATCATAGATGTAAAAATTTATGGATGGATATTGATGTACATGCAACCACTGTGTTTCTCTGTGTTGTTATGGAAGCTAGTCTAATGTGACAGCTTGAAAGCCCTTTCCAGCTAAATATGACCTTTCAAGCAAAGCTCAAAAAGAACAAGCAACTTTTACTTTTCTGATATAACCTTTTTCTTTTGGATGGTACAGGCAATCACCAAAAATTAAAATACTTCTGATGTCAATTTAGCAATATAAAATTTTCAAGATTTCACCTGCTGTCTTACGAGTTACAGTGCAACTTTCCTGCAGTTACTACTGTAATGTATTTCTTAGTTTGAATTAATGAATGAATAAAAGTAAATTTCATGAGGAAGAAACAAGCAGAATTTAGCATGAAATAAATGTATTAATAGTTTAAAAAGATTAATATTTTATTCAAGAAAGAATGATCAAAATACACCATGAGTCCCTCAAACGGAATATCAATGTATAGGCCAAAGAGAATTTCCAGGAATCAAAGAGAAGTCCTTTTCTTTTGTCCTTTTATTCATTTTAACTCCTGAGTATTCAAACCATCTCTGATATTCTTAAGAAACTCCAAATTAGTGTCAAGAAAACATTCTTACATGTCTGAGTTAACATCTTTACAAGATACTTGTAAGTGCAGTACAAACTAATTTTTGTCCTGGCCTCTGACCTAGAACCTGGTATCACGGACAGAAGAGCAATTAACTTGTACTAGTCTTTGACCTAGAACTTGATATCATGGACAGAAGAGCAATAAACTTGTCCTGGCCTTTGACTTAGACCCTGATATCATGGACAGAAAAGCAATAAATTTGTCCTGGCATCTGACCTAGAACCTGATATCATGGACAGAAGTGCAATAAACTTGTCTTAGATATACCTACAACCTAAGTTTGTTTAAATATTTGAGTAATATATTAAGGAAAATAAAATAAATTATTAAACTGGTATCATTCAAAGTATTCTTATAAAATAGTACAAACTCAGAGTGCTAACTATGAATTTATTCACTGAAATGCAACTAAACATGAAACTCTGGTAAAATTTTTTTACTGGTAAATATACACATCACTGTGTTCTAAAGCAATGCAAGCAATGACCCTGACTTGACCCCAAGGTCAATCTGGTAAAGTTTTACAAAACTCATTCACAAAAGCAAGAACATGGTGGTGGTCAGATCGGTACCAACTCTATTCAGAACCATTTAAATATTGCAAAAAGTGTTTTATCAAAAGAAACTATACTCTGATCTTGAAGGCAGGGCTTAACCCTCTTCTAACGGTGAACCATGATAATACTATGCTTCATCCATTTATCTTAAACAATTGTGAGGTTAGCAAACAGAAGGATAAATGTGACTGAAATCTAAACTATTTACCTGACCACAACCCTGACAATGTGGTACACAACAGATTTCAGTGATGATATATATTTATTCCAAGCTTCATCCCTTCATCTAAAATGACTCTAAACTTATAGACTGAAAAGGAACGTTCAATAGAAAAATATCATATATAACACCATGACACTACTATTGAACTTCACCCTAACAATAGGACCCCAAAATGTGGTAAATGACATAAATGTACACCAGGTTTCATTGCTTAATCTCAAATGGCTTTAACGTAACAGAGGGAAAAGTAGTGTGTGATTAAAATGGAAAATACTGAGGCATAACCTTGACCTTGCAGATAGGTACATGACACACCTTTTGTGCTGATATACATATGTATCAAATATCATCCATTATGAAACAGAAAGGCAAATGTGATCGAAAAAATAAAATACTGAGCTGTTACCTTGACCTTGAAGATAGCATCCCCAATCTGGTACAAGACACATATTCTAGTGATGTATAAATATACCACATTTCATCCCTTGATCTCCAAAGGCTTTAAACTTATAAAGTGGAAGAGAAAGTGTGCAGGAAAACATTTAGCTATGACCTGATCTTAAAGACAGAATCTCTGATGTGGTATGCGACACACCTTCTGGTGCTGATGTACAAGAATACCAAGTTTTATCCCTTAATCTCAAATGGTCTTCAAGTTAAAGAGTAGAGTGTGTGTGATTTGGATTTTTGACATAGCTTTAATAATTTTTCAGTCGTATTACTACAATGTCTGCAGTCTGGCAGTTTATAGTGATGTCTATCACTGGGGAATCATGCCACAGATATGCAGCATGATGTCCCACCCAGTCACATTATTCTGACACCAGGCTGACCAGTCCAAACACTAACTTCTTAATGCTGAGTGCCTAGCAAGGCAGCTGTTAGTACCATTTTTATAGGTCTTTGGTATGACTCGGCCAGGGTTCAAACCTGCAACCTTCCACAACAGGCAAACACTCTAAATGTTATGCCACCGGAGCGGTCAAGTTCAAGAGTAGAAGAGAAGGGTCTGATCTGCATCACTGTCATATGGGACCAACTAAATGTCATGTCATTGAGTGAAAATACCATGTTGCTATAACTATCAATATAGGAGATCTATTGATAACAGGATTTTAAAGATGGCTGCATGCAGTTATTTCTCTAGGGTTTAACACAGAGAAGGGTTATTCCCCCTCCAACCTCTCACATAAGGGAATTTACAATTTTGAAGGGGGACAGCTTTTACACAAGAACAGTATCTTTAACAGACCTATGGTATGTTTCAACAAATGTGTGAGTGATAAATAACTTTTAATGCACAAAGATAAAACTTAAGTTGTTTATATCCATTATTGGCACAGCAGCAGCAATAATGTGTTACAACAATGGCATTATGTCTTATGCATTAGAACTATGTGTAACAGCAGAGACATTACCACCAAATTCAGAAAACTGCAAGTTGGCCATTGTACAACACTGCCAAGTGCAGCTAGTAAAATGTTTTTAACTAATTAGTGAAAGCATCTCACCGCACAATTGCAGAAAGTCACTTAACAGACACATCATTCATGGCAGTTGATCTAGAAGTCAATAGCTTACAGGATCATATTGATATTATTGAATGTTACAGGTTTCATTTTGCTCATGGCAAACTGACTGCATTATTTTCACATGCTTGCTCATTTTTAATGTAGATGGGATCCATTCTATCTGAAGCAAGAGAGCAGATGACATCATTCATGGCAGCTGATTTAGAAGAAGTCAACAGCTTACAGGATCATATTGATATTACTGAATGTTACAGGTTTCATTTTGCTCATGGCAAACAGAATGCTTGCTCACTGTTAATGTGGATGAAATTCATTCCATCTGAAGCAAAAAAAGAATGGATAACAACTTTCATACTGTTCTGGTTGCCTTGCTAACTGGTTTTTGGATTGGAAGCCTGGCTATGCCATTAGGATCGTGGAACAATCCAGTCTGACTGGGTAATAATCTGAGTATATCGAGTATACAACTTGCTCATGCTGCTTGTTGAAGCTAGGGCTGTCAGAAAAAATGCTTCCTAAGATTGTAGCTTCAGCCATATTCTGGCTAAAGGCTTGAACTTACAAGTTCAGCTGTATCAAGATCTGCTAATAATTTCACTTAGAAAGCAAGGTGAATGATCTGGGCCACTCCATGTCAAAGCTGGCTAGCAATACTGATTGGTCCTTTGTCACTGCTTATATCCATTACACCATAATGTCTGAATGTGTTGGAAATCCTGGAGCAGTAGTCCTTGAGAGTACCAGGGTCTAGCCTTTTTTTCTCAAAAGGTCAAAGAAAAAGTAGTTAATCTATTGTGAGATCAAGGAATTCAAGGGACTATATTGTTGCAACTGCACCAATCCCTGAAAACATTCGATTTTCCCTCATAACCCTTAAAGAATAGGGCCTTCTGGCTCATGAGATTCTCTCCATGACTGAAGGTTCAAATTTGTTTTTACACAAAGAAATTCTGACAATAGGCAGATGTGAAGTAAGAGCCTATTTGGGCAGGGATAAAGGGATGAAACACCTGTAACTGGGTTTTTCCTGGACATGTGTATGGCTACACTGAGTGGGCTGTTCACCCAAGACTTGTCCCATCTAAAAAAATTGTATCAAAATCACTCTGCTGGTTTAGCCCCTCATTTTCTGTATGGTCCTCTATTCCAAAACAGCAGGAGGGAAGGCACAGTCCTAAAACCCATCACAAATGACTGATAGGCCATCCACAGCCCTAGCTTCTGATCTGTGACTGGACAGATGAAGGTAAACAGCATGTGGTTGCACCTTGTTGCAACAACACAAGACTGCTGAAAGGTAAAAAAACTGTCCATTCCATGTGAAGGATTTGTCCCTTCTATACAAAGAGTCAGCTAGGACACTGAGCCTGCTGGGAACGTGTCTGACCTAGATCATGATAAGCTGGATGCACCAGTACAGAAAGTTCCAGACTATAGTACAAAGGTCCAGTGATTTGGTCCTCCAGTTTGAGAAGGCAAGTCACCATTACAAAGCTGACTGATATAACAAGAATTACCCTTCAACAAAGCTGACTTTTCAAGGAATGAAATGAGTTCATTATAGCCTTCATTTCTAAAAGATTGATGTGAAGGGATATCTCCACTGGACCACAACTGTCAATGACCATGGTGAATCAGGGCAACAGGTGGGATCCCTGACTCTTTGAAATGGTATCTATATGAGCCATAAAGGTTGGGGAGTTTCCAGAGGATTTCCTTATGCAAGTACTTACCTTGCCACTGTGGCAGAAACTGTCTTTATCTCAGTCAACTGAAGACTGAATCCACTGGAAAAGGATTACCACAAAGCCAGTAAGACTATCTGCAAGTGGTGCAAGAAAAGGTAGCTGAGAAAGCAAGCCAAGCTGTGAAACCTCAAACTCTGTGAGCTGGATAATTAATGCTTGGGAGGGAGACCATTAAAGTTGAGATGGGTAAAATATCTATACTCAGACTGGGAGGGAATGAGATCTGATTTCTCCTAATTCCCAGCTGAGAGAGAAGGGCAAGAACGTTGTTGCTGTCTTTCACCAAAGATGAACTTACCATGTTTTTTTGAAGCTGTCATCCTAATATGCAGCAGTTCCTGAACAGGTTGATGATGAAGTTGATGGTCTTCATAAATAATGATGGGCTGATGCTGAGACAGAATGGTACTGTACAACAATGAAGGAATTTGTGTGTGGTCAGGAGGATAAGGATATAAAAATACTGGTAGACTTGATGGACTGATCATAAACTCATCCCCTTTGACTGAAAGCAAACTACATCACTCCCCTGATAACTTGCACCCTGATAACTTGTGAACCCACTAATAACATGGGGTTAGGCATGAATCCCGTTTTTTTACTAGAAATTACCAAAAAAATTTACCCGTATTCGTTCAACTTGAAGAAAATCATGATCACAATTGGTAACTGATACTTTGATGTATTGCTTGTTTTATCATCAAAAATGGTAGATATGACCTGCAAATTTTAATTAAAATTATGAAACTGTCAACTTTTAATGAGAAGTCATAATTTTTTCTTTTTTATATTTTCTTTCCAAATGACATTCTTAGTATACTGTAAGTATTAATATTCAACGAAATTTCAATGAATGAAAATGTCACTTAAGCCTACTGGAGGCAGTACTTTAATAAAAAAAAAAAAAAAATCAAATAAGTTTTGATCAAGTGAAATATGTATTTTAGTTCTATCATTTAGTTAGGTTTAAGTGTAATGATCGTAAAGGTAGTGTGCCCTCTTGTATTCAAATGTAAATTTTCTCAATTTACCATAACAGATATGTCAGTGAGCATTTCTCTGAGAACCTAATTAAGTAACAACCATGTTTTGATAGATGACTTGTGAAAGTACTTGTTGTATTGTTGTGCTAAATTAAAATCTGACCTCCTCTTAATTATCATGTTAACTGCATCTTTTATATCAAATAAAGGATGTGGAATAAAAGAAAAGTTAAAAGGTATGCAAATCCTACATACATAAGATCTAATGGCCCCGGCCGTATGTTGGGTGAACTAATTTCAATTGATTAATTGAACACTGTTATAAATATTATTGTGTACTTAATAGAATTAGATTACCTTAAATTAAGCTCCTCAATCATAAAAGTGCTCAAATATAGCAAGGCAACCAAGTGAAATGAATACTTCATGCAATAAAGAGCTTTGTTTCACAGATATGGATCACTGTGGAGAAGTGAGCTTCAGCAAAGTCCTGAATTGACACTCAGTGATATCCTCGAGGATGAGAATAAGTTTCACTATTATTTGAATAAAATCATGGCATCAGTATTTTACTAACTGAAATTAAGTTTTGACATACACGATTGTTACATGAAATAAATGTTGGTAGTTTAAAAAAAAATATCTTGTTTCGTGGTAATATAAACAGGTAGTCTGCTTCCCTGCTTTGAAGATTCCTTGCTTCAAACTCTGCTGTAACATATTAAGCAGAGAACCAGACTAATCAACAACAATGAAATTCAGTGACATAATACACAAATGTTTTCGCATACACATGAAGGTTGTTGAAACCAGCTGGAATAATGTTAATGATCTTTCAGATGTTGTGCATCTTGAAAATAACTGTAACTTCATTAGAAAAAGCGCTTTACTGACATTTATTCTCAAAGCAATTAAACAGACTAGTTATTCTCCCTCCCCCGTGCGCTTCTGATCAGCAGGGATGGCACAACTTCTTATTTTTTGGAGGTCTCTTGGTAACTCATGCCCTCTAGTGTTTGTTTTTTGACCCAGTTATGCACAAGTTATCGAGGGAGAGGTGTACTTCAGTATGAACTTAGGCACAGCCATCTAATTATGGAGTTGGCTGAACATTATGAGCAGTATGAGTTCTCTGCCAGCTTTGGGTACAAGAAAAGTTTCGAAGAGAACACTGGAGAGTTCAGTTTGCAAACTCTTTCCACCACCTGCATAGCAACAATTTCTGACTCCATTATGGACGGGAAAACAAAACAAGATAGGACTGGATAAATGAAAAGCAAAGCCCATCTGAAAAAAACTTGGGGTCATCCATTCATATTGTGGAAAATGGTCAATTCAATCCTGTCAAAATTGGAGTTTGATACCTTCAGGTAGGTTGTTGGTGGTTGGTTGGGGTGGCAAGTCATTAGCAATTATTATGAGGTTTGGAGAATGGGAAAATTTGTTTCTTATACCCATTATTAAATTGCCTATGAGATAGAGGGATTTTCTGCCACTGGAAGGTAGTGTGTAGTCAAAACTACTGTTGTTGAGCAGTGTTTGGCCCTCTTTATTGCTGAAAATCAGCTCTCCAATGTGATTGAGACTGCTATGGCCTAAATAGTAACAGAGGCAGTGAAGCAAACTTAGAGGTATGACTTTTGTTGCCTGCTTCTGCACATCTTCAATACTACTGCAGAACAGCAATGACACAGCAACTCAATGAAATGTTGTTGAGGCTTAAATAATGATGAGTGGAGAACAGCATATCACCTCACCAAATTTAAACTGAAAGAGGCCCTCCAGGCATTGAATCACCTTGACAAATATAGGCCTTAGACTCCCAGGAACCATTTTCTTTTGGCAAGAATAAAAACTGCTAATGGCGTAAGTCAAGCATAAATAAAGTGGTACCATATTTGTACTGATTATGAACATGAAAAACATAAGCATGAAAAACAAGGTGATCCAGCTTACTAAACAATGGGGCTGACATGTTCACCACGATTCATGTTTGGCAAGTCATAACTGTACAAGTATGTGCAGTACTAGAGAGATGAAAATGATGCTGGCAACTGCCTTTCTGAAAAGAAAGCATCTGAATACTACAGACCCTGGATTTTGTCTGGAAGACAGAGATTTCTTTAATCCATGATAACTGTGGAAGTAAATGGAAAGTGGTTTGTTTGCTCTCATCCTTGACATTTACTGAAGCCATAACCTTATAGGCCTGGCTAGCAGAGAGTGATGATGGGTACTCAGACAGAGATGATATTCAAGAAATCTCCTCAACAGCTGCTTTGAAACTAAACTCCAAGGATATGCCATCATCCCTGTGCAAAGAACCGAACTTATCCATTGGATATACCCGGAAAATTGGGCCTGCCAGTTGGACTTGTAGCAAAGCAAGCAGCATGGCTTGTTTTGCCAGTAAATGGGTGGCCAGAAAGTGTGCTGGATGGAAAGCTGGATGGCTGGTTTGGTGGATGGCTCAGAAGCAGGCTGGACTGTTGGCTTGATGGCCAGCTAACAGAATGGGTTCAATCTCCCATCAGCTCCAAACCTGTATTGCAGAGAAGAGCCAAACCATGAAGGTAGCAACTGTAACATCATTTTCTGAACTAATCACCATATATGTCACACTAGCAGCACCTGGGGTAAGTGCAGCACAGGCAGGTCCAAGGTGTACAGATCCTCCATATCAAGCTGACTGCACTGTGAATGCTGCTGCATGCATTGCACACATGATCTTAACCCCTGGCTGGAGGAGGTGGTATCTTGGCATCACCAGCTACACTATCTATTAATGATGTATTAGGGTGAACACTCAAAATATCACTGTCAGTTGATATCACCTGTCTCTCTTGGCTTTGCAAGCTCTTGCACAGCATCATGGACCATGTTCTCTCGGACCACTTAGTGCTGACACTATAAGGTCAAGCAGATGAACAATTAGCACAGTCATTGTATGGTGAAGCAGATGAACACTTGGCAGTCACTGTATGGTGAAGCACATGAACACTTAGCAGTCACTGTATGGTGATGCAGATGAACACTTGGCAGTCACTGTATGGTGAAGCAGATGAACACTTAGCAGAGTCAATGCATAGAGAAGCAGATGAACACTTAGTGCAAGTTAGCCATGTGTCACATGTATCCTTGCTGACCTTAACTAACTTGCACTTCAAACATCTGGTCACCAGTGTGTAACTGAAAAGACAAGAACAACAAAATGCAAAGGAAAACAACAATCTATAATTCATTATAACAATGATGCACTTGTTAATAAACAAGCAAAATAACTCAAGCAGTTTACGCAAATAATGAGCACAAATGGTACCATGTTGGAGAACAAGGTCAGACACCAAGTACATAAACTGTGAAAAATGAAAAACAATTATACCAATATGTAGCAAATACAGTAATAGCAAATACTATCTGGACTTTCTATATGGATAGGGGCAGAATTCAAGCTTAGATTTCCTTGGACAGCAAGAGGCGATGCTGTGTGATGTAAATTGTATCACAGCAAAAGCTTAAACTATAAATATCCAGTTCATGGGTAGCCATCAAGTGGTGATAAATAGAAGTAACTGGTATGAATTTCTTCCTTTGTATACATATTTTTTTCTTTCCTAATAAGACAGGATTTGATAGGTAGCAGAATTTGCTTCATAATTTTAATGTGACCAGGGAATGTATTTGATGAAGAAAGATCACAGTGCAATGATTTTTTATCTTTAAACCACAATCAAGCATGTGAATGTATTTATGGGGCCCAATATAGGGCTCAATATGGCAGGTACTTTAGAAATTCTAACATTTACCAAGATTCAGATTCCTTTTTGTGAGCCTGCTGTAAAGTACTTGTTGTAAAAGCTTACAAATGAGTACAAGATTGCTGAGATACCTACCTTTTATGTAGCATAATCATCCCTACAGCATATTCAACGTCTGGATTGTCTCTCCTGTTTTTAGGTTTTATCTGAAAATCAACAACACATAAATAACTGCAGATTTATCACTTTCATTTCATTAAAGTGTTTCAGTACACATCTCAGAACAATGAAGTAACTATGACTGGAGTGTCAAAATCTTTGTCCTTTTTAAGAAAAGGAACATTCCTTCAAGGTCATAATTGATATATTCAGGTACTGAGAGTCATAAGGACAAGCCAGGGCTGGCATTCAGTTTTTTAAAAAGAAGGGAAAACCTAGAAATGTGACCATATAACATGGCTGCCTCACCAAAAGGATGTAAACAAAGGGGAATGTCACACATCAACTGTAGCGCTGTTAAATTTATATTGACATGGTTAAAATTTGAACTTGACATATAATGCTTCATATAAACTATGATTACAATCTACAAAGTCCTTCAAAAGTTATGTAGTGGAAACAGATTTTTAAAATGAAATATGTTTCTTTGATAATACTTACCAGATCATAATAAGTTAGAAGTACATGCACTACCTCACAAATCCAGCCTCTACAAGCTAAGGTCATCAGCTTCCAAAGGTGGAAGTCAGTGGAGAGTAAAGAAAGGGACTGACACCCCAATCCTATCAATAAGTAGTTACTACTGGAACAGATGTATACCATCTTCCACAGATGTCACTGGGATGAGCTTGGAAGGGTATGCATTAAGTATTATTAAAGAACTATTTTTCACTCAAAAACTTTGTTTCTTCTTCAAATATACTACTTGATCATAATACATTAGGGGAACAGATAAACGAAGGAAGGAGTAACATCCCCACACCACAAAGCTGATCTCCTAATGTATTTGGAGCAGCTTTGAGT
This sequence comes from Megalonaias nervosa, assembly GCA_016617855.1. Lineage (NCBI taxonomy): Eukaryota > Metazoa > Mollusca > Bivalvia > Unionida > Unionidae > Megalonaias > Megalonaias nervosa. The sequence goes on from JAECUM010001104.1 coordinate 117,508, forward strand.
CCTGTGAAATATGGGCTAGAGTTAGCACCTGGTTCATGCATGAATGCGGATGGAGAAAATCTGTTTCCCACAATGAAAAGAATAGTAGAGTACCCAAGGAAGTTAGCCTGCTGTACTGCTAATATAGGTCTCACCAGGTTAAACTGAGCCCTTTGGGATGAAAAATCTGAAATATAAAAGCAGGAGAATATCATATCTGACCTCTATCTCACAGCTTGGATGATGTCAGTAAGAAAGCAGCTGTGCACAAATGTTATGCTAGTGGTGACTGTATTAACCTTCTCAGCTGAAATGCATAAAAACTTTAATCTGTCTTGGGTTATTGCCTTGTGGGCTGCAAATAACACTGTATCCAGAATGTCAAAGACAGAATAGAAATACCGTCTACCCTTCCAACACAGAGTGGTGAGAATGAACATGATCTCCCTCTTCTCATTGGTTCCGTTTGCTTTAGGCAAAACTTTATAGCCCTGACATGGTCCTATAGATGTGCCTGGAACATAGAATCCAATAGAAGACAGTAGTCTCAAGAAAAAAACTAATTCCTCACGAGTGGGAGCCTGTTCCTGACATTGATAGCAGAAGCCATCAAGAGTGAAACTGAACCATCATGGTGGAACTATGAACATTCTGAGTCAGCCAACAAGATGTGTATATCACTGATTCTGCCTACTGCAGTGAGAGTGACTAGGAAGTTGGTTTTGTATGAGAGGTTAGTCAAAGAGGCTCAAGACAGTGGTGTGAAGGGTTTCTAAACCAGCCATATCAAAACCCAGTAAAGATTCTATTATGGAAAAAAGCAAAGTACTTTGGCTGAAACAAGTCAAAGTTTGCAAGAACTATGTGAAGGTTTTAGATCTGGAGTATATACTCCACTCCATGATGTTGGAACATGTCTTAAATTGTGCAACAGTAGTTCTGGATTGTGATGGGATCTAATTTGATATCCTCAAAGTGGCACTGGACGAAGTTAGCTACTTGTGGCACTGAGACATTTTAAAGGAGAGATGTGTTTCTGTCTGCACCACTGGAAGAAAACTCTCAATTTAACCATATTGGTTTTCAAAGTGGTGTGCCTTTTTGTCCAAGCAATGCTCTCCTCCACTTGCTCTGAGAAGTATTTCTTCTACAGGCATGCTTGATATATGGCAGGCATGCAGGTTTAACATCTCTGGACTTGGATGGAAAACCTGCATTTGTAGGCTTTTGAACAAGCTGGTGGGATGCAATATCTTCCTGGGAATCTTTGCTACAAAGTTAAATTGGTCACAGATCCTTGATTTTTCCCACTTGAGGGAAGTAATCAGGACTAGATGGCATCCAAATTCACTTGCTTTCTGCAAGAGTTTGGGAATCGGATGATTTTGGGGAAATGGATGTTGAAAAGAAATTTCTGAATATAGGAGGCACTTAATAAAAAAATAAAAGTAAAGACAGATCATGAAAATAAGATGCATAATTTTTGCACATTGTCTTTGCTTTATGGCATTGTTTTTCTTTAAATTACTGTGAATTCCACTATCGTAAGTCCTAGAACAGACCTTGATAAGATCCTGTTTGACATGTCCTGAAAAGTGCTCTTTTTATAATTAAAGTATATATTCTAGTGAGAGCCAGAGGTCATCAGTGCAACATGTCTCCCATTCTGTCAAGAAGGGTGAAGACACTCCCTCACCAGGGTATATGAAAATGAACAACATGGGCATAGATTCATTTTCAGCAAGAAGAAAAGCTTCTTTAAACTTTCGACTTGAACCTGCCTTTAAAAGCTGTGGGTAGAGTCAGTGACTTAAAAAGATTATAGAAAAATGGCTAGTATTTAAGGTTTTAAAAAGACCAATACACGTGGGAATACTGATGGAGGTTGATGATGAAAGACTAGTTCTGTCACTGCATGGAAGGCTAGGTCTTCCCAAGATATTGTCAGACTATGGAAGGATGACAGTGCTGGTGAGCATGTCTTCCAACTCACCTGACTGGAGTGAAAAAGAAATCTTCTGTGGAGGTAGCAATAAAAAGAACTGGTCAAGATGGTATGTGGGGACAGTGAAAGAAGCTAAAAGTCTGTCTATGCTAGGATACAGTGATGCTCTTGCATACACATGTGAGTCACCAAGAGGTATATGATTGATACCGAGTTTCTGGATTGCAACAGAGCTATTGAACCAAAACTGTGGCATACTGTAGAAAGATTCAGTTAATCTGGTTCTCTCAGGAATCCATGACTGAGCTGGGGCTGGACAAGATGTGACAAGGCATCAGATGCTGTGTTTTAGAAGTGAGACTGAGTTTACTGGGGAGACAGATCACCATACCTGTTACCATACTAGATAGTTCAGGTGAAGGCTGTTGCATGGAGTCAACTGATTTCTGGTAGTGTGACTGTCTCCATTTCATGCAGGACCTTGCATGCAATAATAGTTATGTGAAAGAATTCAAAAACAAGGTCTGAGTCAAACTGAAACTACTGTAAGTCAGAGGGCAGGCAATTAAGATGGCACTGGTAAGCTTATATTACAAAGTTGGAAAAATAAAGTGCGAAGTATTTATCTATGATGAAGACAGAGCTAGAACAGATAGAAAAATGTTTGCAGCATACTTTTCTGATGAAAGAAAACTCCAAAGAATCAATTAACTGATGAAAAAGGCATGTGCAAATTGAATATTTGTAAGACCCCAAGAAAGAACATGACTTCAAGCATAAGCAGAAGCAATAAGCAACAATTGATGGGATTTGGGTGCCAATATCTTTATCATCTAACTTTCACCATGGCAAGCAGAAAACATTTCAGCAATTCTGTTGCTAAATCAATCCAAAAGTTATGACTTACATATTTTTAGCTTGAGAGAGCTTGATTTGCAAGGTAGACAATGTACACTTAAAATACCATGATCATAAATATTATCTAAAGATGAAAATATATGGTAGGTAAATTGGGTCTTTCAATGTAAGATTAGGATAGAAAACTGTGAAAATCAAACTTTGCTAAAGTAATTGCATGTAAAGCCTTGTACTTAATTTGACTAATGTATTTTTACTGTAAAAGCCTTGTACTAATTTGACTAATGTATTTTCATTGTAAAAACCTTGTACTACATTTGACTAATGTATTTTCATTGTAAAAGCCTTGTACTAAATATGACTAAATTATCTTCATGGTAAAAGCCTTGTACTAAATTTGACTAATGTATTTTCATTGTAAAAACCTCGTACTAGATTTGACTAATGTATTTTCATTGTAAAAGCCTTGTACTAAATTTGACTAATGTATTTTCATTGAAAAAGCCTTGTACCAAATTTGACTAATGTATTTTCATTGTAAAAGCCTTGTACTAAATTTGACTAGAGTATTTTCATTGTAAAAGCCTTGTACTAAATTTGACTAGAGTATTTTCATTGTAAAAGCCTTGTACTAAATATGACTAGAGTATTTTCATTGTAAAAGCCTTGTACTAAATTTGACTAATGTATTTTCATTGTAAAAGCCTTGTACTAAATTTGACTAGAGTATTTTCATTGTAAAAGCCTTGTACTAAATTTGACTAGAGTATTTTCATTGTAAAAGCCTTGTACTAAATATGACTAGAGTATTTTCATTGTAAAAGCCTTGTACTAAATTTGACTAGAGTATTTTCATTGTAAAAGCCTTGTACTAAATTTGACTAAAGTATTTTCATTGTAAAAGCCTCATACTAAATTTGACTAAAGTATTTTGATTGTAAAAACCTCGTACTAAATTGGACTAATGTATTTTCATTGTAAAAGCCTTGTACTAAATTTGACTAATGTATTTTCGTTGTAAAAGCCTCGTACTAAATTTTACTAATGTATTTTCTCTGTAAAAGCCTTGTACTAATTTGACTAATGTATTTTCATTTTAAAAGCCATGTACTAAATTTGACCAAAATATTTTATTGTAAAGCCTTGTACTAAATTTGAAATAAGGAACTGAATTTGAGTTTATATATGAGATCTGATTCTGCAGTCTCAGGGCCAAAAGTTTAAGATCTATGGACTAAACAGAGATGACTGTGTGAAATAGTATTGTGATTACTCCTGGGAAACCTGATTGTATATCTAAACACAACATTGTTCACTATGTGAAACAACTGACCTCCTTGTTATTCTTGTTCTCTTGATTTTGTGTCATCTGAACTTGGGTGGTTTGCATCAAATATGCTACTAGTCCCATCCTAGCCTGGTCACCATCTGCTATCCTCTGTAAGTTGTCCATCACCTAATATTAGGAAAAAGGTATATTAAGAAAAATGACCAGAAAGCAAAGTGCATCCTGAACTGGGGAAGTAAGCAAGAGATAAAGACTAGTTTGTGAGTATTGGCATCCATTATTTTATATATGATGTCATCCCTGCTATTAACTAATTAAAAATAACCATTTGCCCATTTAATAAGCTGACTTATTTGGCATTTTTCCTAACAGTTCTTGTATAGAGGATGACAACATTAATTCCATGATTTTCTTAGACTGGTTTCAGAACTGTTTAGAATTTGCTGCAGCTGAAAAATTAAAATGAGACTATGGACAAAGACTACATAAATTAAAATCTTTTCGTCTGTAGCAAACAGGTCTTAAACCTGTATGCTAAAGATAAGGACTGTCATCTGCAGCAACATCACACAAAGTTATGTCTAAACCAGCCAGGACCAAGTTGTTTTTTTTTTTTAAACCTTCCCAAGGGTTTGCTTTCATGATAAGATGTCATTTTTTGTGAGCTACTTGTCTCATAATTACATTAACTTCAACATCTTCCAAACCAATGAGACTTTAAAATAATTGTTCATTCAACCAGAATCCAAATTACCTACAAACTGAGCTTCTGCTATGATATTTTTCCAGAAGGGCAGTGTGACCTTCAACGTATTTCTCAAATGGGTCAGAGACAGAAAATGTATGGTTAAACCATGCAGAGAATATCAAATATGATGGATAGGAGTCAGTCCATGAAACCATGCATAGTATCTTAGCTGAACTGGATAGAAAGTCTGTCAAAGAAACCATGCATAGTATCTCAAATATGATGGATAGAAAGTCAAAGAAACCATGCATAGTATGTCAATGTGATGGACAGATAGTCAAAGAAACCATGCATAGTATGTCAATGTGATGGATAGAAAGTCAATCAAACAAGCCTACTGGATACAAAATATTACTTTATATATAAGTATTTAAAATAAGCAAATTTATGTACCAGAATGGAAATTTTCTGTGGAAGTTTTTGCTCTCATTTTGTTTGAATATACATGCTTCAGTACCTGTTTTTCTTTTATAAACCACCATATACCTAAACTTTTGCCTCTTTTTTGAAACTTTGAATGAATTTATTCTTTGATCTCATGCCAAATTGTGCATTTATGGAAGTTGTTTGAGGCATAAAATATGAGTCACATAATAGCAATACAATATACAAAATACATTACACTGAAGTCAGTGGTGACTTTACATGTAATAATGCCAGAAAATCTGGACAACAGGAAGAGATACAATATTTTCAATGGCCAAATTTGTTGCATGTAATGAAAATGTCATCTGAATTTTTTTTGAATTTGGCAATCTGAGGCTCCAAAAGAGTACAGGCCCATCACAGAAATTCCATACACCTGATTATCATATTGGTCTGCCTGATTTTAAGATGCCTCAAATATACAAAAAAGCAGTTCAACTATCTCCAAGTAACTATGCCAACAGTTTTGAGGTAAATGGTTAATCATAGGCTATTAAAAAAAATGTTTTGTTAATTATGTATGTCTTACTATATCGTTAAAATGCCCTCTAGTATAACCTATTTAATTTGGAGATTTTTTCAAAAATATTTGGAGAGCATAAGACAAACAGGTAGATGAGTTTTAAGTTTTTTAAAACATTACTCTCCAAATTCCATTCAAACTGTGAACTATAACCACACGTAACACCTTCCATCACAGATCAGTTAATATATGAACTATAACCAACACCTTCCATCACAGATCAGTTAATATATGAACTATGACCGCAAGTAACACCTTCCATCACAGATCAGTTAATAAATGAACTATAACCACACGTAACACCGTCCATCACAGATCAGTTAATATTCAGGATAATGCATAGAAATGGAATTATTGTCTATTTTTGGTGGAATCAATTAGTGCAGAGTTTATTTTAACCTCATCCAAAACAAACTGGTCTTTCAAAACCATGTCGGAGATAAATAAAATTATTCATTTAATCTACACACATGGTCTACCTGAGAGTCAATTATCTGCCAATTTCACTTAGAGTATTATCTGCTGACAGATCTGGCCTCTAGAGGAAGAAAAGCTTCAATCGACCTATGTAAGCAATCAAATATACCTATATCAAAAGAAGCTACCAAAATACAATATCACGGGGTTTGACTGAAATTGTGAAATTTAACTACACGGTGAGTCTGCATAAAAAATGTGATTTAGGACATAAACATTGCGTAAATGGAAGTCCTGATATATGAGAGACTCACTTTTAAGCTGCCTTGCCTATAAATAATTTTGACTTGTCATAATGACTTACATTATTTTCTTTGCAAACTAGCAGTATGTCTCCCTATCCACCAGTTCTTGCTCAATTAAATAGCCTGACCACATGTGGCTTTGTAAGTGTTTTGCATTCAGGAAACCAACTTACATCTGGGAGGTTGATGTTTAGGTGGAGGTTGACACGGACCTGCAAAAGCCTCATGTCCATGTCATTAGGACAAATAATGAGGAAAAGTTCCAGAGCATTTCTGAGGCACAATAAACTGTCTCCCATTCTTCCTTGCTGACGGCCAATACCAACCAGATTTCTTACCATCCTCTCAAAAACCTACAACAAGTAAGTGTAATTACCACGACAATGAACCCACAACCATATCAACATTCTGTAAACATCTTCGTCTCATAATTTATTAGCTCACTCTCAACTTTTCTGCCAAACTTATTAGGATGGCTCCAATTCTAACCTTAGCTGAAATTCTGCATATCATTTGTATTTGAATAAACTGGACAAATAACATAATTATTGTTATTGATTTCCATGGAATTTCTACACTGGCTGATGAATAACCATTGTCATCTTTAACTCATGAAAGATATTGCCTTGGTGTTACTTTGCCTGTACTTGTCATGCTCTCCAGAGCCTACATACTAAATTTAATAAAGAAATGTTATTAGATTTTCAACATGTACATGTCATATTGCATAGTAATCCAGCTTCTCACACAGATATAACCTGGTACAAGTTTTCTATTCTCTTAAAACATAGATATAACCTGGTACAAGTTTTCTATTCTCTTAAAACATTGATATAACCTGGTACAAGTTTTCTATTCTCTTAAAACATAGATATAACCTGGTACGAGTTTTCTATTCTCTTAAAACATTGATATAACCTAGTAAAAGTTTCCTATTATCTCAAAAATAGATATAACCAAATGCAAATTTCTGGTTTTCTTAAAACATAGATATAACCAAATGCAAATGCAAATTTCTGGTTTTCTTAAAACATAGATATAACCAAATGCAAATGCAAATTTCTGGTTTTCTTAAAACATAGATATAACCTATTACAAGTTTCCTACTCTTTCCGAACACAGGTATAACTTAGTACAAATTTCCTATTCTCTCCAAACACAGATATAACTTAGTACAGGTTTACTATTCTCTCCAAACACAGATATAACTTTGTACAGATCTCCTATTCTCTCCAAACACAGATATAACTTACTACAGACTTCCTATTCTCTCCAAACAGATATCGCTTAGTACAGGTTTCCTATTCTCTACAAACAGATATAACCTAGTACAAGTTTTCTATTCTCTCAAAACATAGATATAACTTGGTAACAATTTCTTGTTCTCTTAAAACATCATACATTTTTTTTCAAGAATGCTTTATGTACATCATGACTTTACACTACTGTTAACTAATTAGTGCATGAAGTAATTAATGTAGGATCTCTCAAGCTCCAAGCAGAATTTCAAATAACTATTTCTATTAGATGACAGTAGAATGTATGCATCTAAGCACATCTATAGTAGTGATATACACAGTGTCTAGCCTTCATGACAAACAAAAGATTAATTTGTTTAGAAATAAATAAAAGCACTGGTACCTGGCTTGGACTTGTTACTTTTAAGCTCTCCCTGTCAATGATATTGGCTGGAGTGCTCAACTCCCTGGGCAGGTCAGAAAAACTCAACAATTTACCACCATTGAAAACATCTATATAGGTATACATCAGTTCTGGACTAAACCTGAGGAAAGCAATGTGTTTGGATGCAACAACGAAAAAGAAAGATACATAATACAGGGATTTCTATCATCACTTCAATACAAAGACTACCTATATATATAATATTATGGTGGGATTTGAAGGCAACTAATTATTTTGAATTTGAAATTGGACTTTGCTGCATTGACTTTGCAAGCTGGATATTTATTACAGTGTCAAAACATTTTATTTTTTGTATTGGATTCAATGAGCCAAAACAATGTGCACAGAAACTAAATCAAATATATTTTTAAATGTCCCAACTGGTCAAACAAGCATAACATAAAAATGTGATATCATCCTGCATGTGCACACAAGGGTGAGATAGGATTCATGATTCATCTAGGCACCAGTGTTCTTCTTTGAGTATGCATCATAAAACACCAATATATGACAGCGTCTATATATCTACCTGTCTGTTTGCATGTCAGTCTGTCTGCCTGTCTTTTCTAAAACTTTCAAGTACCACTTTTACACAACACAAACCAAACAGCAGCATTACAGAGTAATACTGAGTTTTTGCAGATATGCAATAATAGAATCTAAAAATCATGTTCGACTCATGTAAGACAAATTTGTTTGGGTCATCATCAAGACTAGGATAATCATTCTTGCGTTAAATATTGTATACCTTTTCTCAATATTAAACGAAACAGGAGTCCCTTGAAGTGACTGACACTTTACTATGCAAAAAAAATACCCAAAAATCCATGTAAGACCATTTCTTCTTTTATAACTGCTGAGTGGTAGAAACCTCTTTAATATTCCTCAGCGATAAGAAGATTTTCAAACTGGCTGCTGTGGCAGCCATATTAAATAGTATCACCACCTTTTTCATTTAGGATGAACTGAATATCATTGGAAGTCTTTTGATGAAAACTCTGTCATATGACCATCCATTCCTCCAGAGTAGCTCTAATAAGATATTCAAGATGACCATCATGACAACTATACTATAGGACCTACCCAAATGTCAAAACAAATTAACATCCATGTCAATATGGCCATTCTTTCAGGAGGAGTACCGATAACATGATATTAAAAATGGTTGCTATACTGAGCGTCAAATTGGCACCAATTTCATCCAGGACCAATTAGAAATTATTAGAAGTCTTGTGGTAAAAACACCATCATGATAAGACTTTCGGTTCAGGAGTAGTGATAACAAAACTTAAATCTGACTGCCTGGATGTCAGATCAGCATCGTTTTAATTAAGAACCAACTAGACATCAAAAGAAATGTTTTTGTGAAAACCATATGTTGAAATGACCAACCATTCAGGAGGATTAGCAATAAAAAGATATTCAAAATGGCCACTGTGGATTTCTGAGTAGCAATACTATCATTTATGATGATCGACCTTGGGATGAAACTGCAATCATCCAAGTCATTTAGTAGGAGTAGCAATAGCATACTTGTGCTGATGCATGAGCAGATAATGGATAACAGGCAATTCCCTACATTCTTCTAGTCTGGTCAGTGAAGCTAAAAACAGTCAACTTGTGATATCCCAGTGTAAAAAAACCTTTAACAAATTATGTACTGGTTCAACTGAACTTAGATGAAGCACAAAAATAAATATAATCTTACATGGGATGCTCTTTCCAACTGAGTAAGAAATGAGCAGGAAAATTGATTGGTTCACAAACTACACCAAGTCTCTTAGCCACAGAGCTATAAACAACTGAGAGAGAGATTGGAATACCAGTCTTATTCTGCAGCACCTGAAATCAGAAATGACCATTTTTGTAAGTCATAGATGTGTAATAATATGCCATGTAGCAAGCTATATGAGTTGGTTATGGTAACTACTGAAATTAAAGAAATATTTTAGTGACAGTTCCAGACCTATGTTAAGATGCAAACACAGTTGGAGAAACACTTGTATGTATTTATGTCATAAATCGTGTTATCAAGACTAATTCTCCTGCAACATTTTCATACAAAGCACACGCTTTTCACAACCAAAGATTTTAATTCAGATAACAACACAATTTATATTCTTTATAATTACAGACTAGTTGGAAACCTGTATTGTCTCAATAAACAAATTGTGACAACTGTGAAATTTATGATCTTCAAAAACTTGATGGTGTGTTGAATATTATAATTCAAAATATTCTTTGTGTGTTTTATGGCTGAATCAAAACCTCATGGTTATTTGCTATGAATTTTTCATTTCAGTTCTGAGGAAATATAACAATATTGTGCTTCTTTAAACTTTGGACAATATCCCTATTTTGACTGGCTAACTACAAGTATAACAAGTTGAGAACATTTTAAGAAAATCTACTTTTATGTAAGATGTTGGAAATTTCGAAAATTTCATTGTTGGTTCATCAATGCACTAAAACTAATAGATGTTGTCAAAATCTGAAAACCAATAATTTGTGTAATTACCAAATTAACTTAACTTGTTCATCAATATCATTGTTGGTTCATCAATATACTAACACTAATAGATACAGTTACAACCTAAGAGCTGTACTTTGTGTAATTACCCAAATAACTTAACTTGTTCATCAATATCACATTTTTCACTTGACTGCTATGATAAAACATGTGATAATTTGAGTAAGCTCAAAACAAAATCCTAAAATTGGCAGCAAATAAACCTGTTCGATGAAACTATTATTCTGAAATTATTCTGAATCATGGAGATGTAAGGCACTACAGCTACTAAGTACTGCATATAAATCAAATACAAACCACACTGACCCAGATTAAAGTTTGTATTAAGTGTCAGCAGATCTGGGTCTAAGCAGTTTCTTTGGAGTAATCAGCAGAACAAACAACATAGACACTGATCTCCCAGTTCATTAGCTGATGGCACATTAGAGCCTATGTTGTTTGCTGTTGGATCTGACCCACAAGTGAATATATACTGTATATCATTTTACCTTGTCTATGGGATTTGACTTATAAATTAATATATACAGTATATAATTTTATCTTGTCTATGTAAGAGTTTGTTTGGATCTGACTTTATATCAGTTGTTATGGATATACATATATTATTTTATAATATACTTTTTATTTTGGGATTAATGACAATATTATTATGATTGGTAATTCTAGCTCTACATAACACACTTTAAAGGTGAGGTCACATCACATGTGTAGTGTACATGACAATACATTGTGAAATTTCCATTCATAAATCAAGGTTGATTGCCATGTTTATATCAACAACTAATTCAGTTAAAGTAGGCCAATGAATTAGTTGAATGGAGGTCATGTCAACATCACATTAACCTTGGAGTACATTTGTCCTGTGGAGATATCATGCACAGCCTAGTTACTGACTGGCTCAATAATTAAATAATGTCCGATCTTGACAGCATATACTATCAATTTAACAAATAAATAACCATAAAGCGATTTATATGTTTGGTAATCTTTTCTAGTGATTCAGATTTGTTTATTTGATACACATTAGGTGACTATATACAAGAATTAAAGCACAGTGTTATGATTCTTCAGTTATATTCCAGTTCTGTAAGAGTCGAAGAGGAAATCTGATTTATAATTTGTTCATTGAAACTGTAGAGAGAAAAAACCTATTTATTCTGAACAGCCAGTACCTTGCTGAACTACTGTGAAATTATTAAAGGACTTCGATATTTAATTAATTTCACTGCATTATGTGAAACATTCAAGGACTTTAGTGACATTCAACTGTCACTGGATTACCCTTAAGTAAAACTTTTCAATAATTACAATAGTGTTTCTTCACTGGTGCTAGTACATCAGAACCTTCATTCTGAATACCTTTGGATCTTTTAAATTAATTTGATAGCACATTTAGAAATTCTAGGAATTCATATAATACTCCAAGTCATTTTTAATTCTTTCACTTTGTCTGATATTTATAATTTAAGGAAATAAATTTATAGTTTGGAAAATTGACTGCTAGTTGGGTTTTACCTGGTCTTGTTACGTATCTTAAGCCTCTACTATGTAAATAGTGAATATACACATTATATCATTTTACCTTGTCTATGGGATCTGACTTTTAAGTGAATATACACAGTATATCATTTTACCTTGTCAATGTAGGAGTTCGTTTGGTTGTAATAGTCATCTTTATTACCATGAAATTCATGCTGCTGGAATAGGACAGTATTAAGACAGTCAATAACTGAACGGCACTGACCTGTACTCCACACATCTTCTGTAATATCTATTAAATAAACAATAAAACATAAAGGTTTTTAAATACTAGTGAATTTAAAAGTTACAAAGAAAATCAGGTTAATTAGTATTTCCCCCCTTAAAGTTGTTAAATGTTGGTGGATTTAAATGTCATAAGAAAATCAGGTTAATTAGTATTTCCCCCCTTCTTACTAATAAAGTTTTTAAATGCTGGTGGATTTTGTTGTTATAAGAAAATCAGCTCATTGAAAATTAGTGTTTTTCCACCATACAAACCTCCCAAACCACACTGCAAGACCCTCCCCCCACTAAACAGCATCAAATTGTTTCTACATTCACTCATAAGCTAATATACATACCATGACTACCTACTTGTTGGTGCCAGTATGTGTGACTACGAAATTGCACAACACAATAACTGTGGGCAATGGTTAATAGTTCCATTATCACAAACTCAGACAACAAATTCCACTCTTGCCCAACAATGCAATCCATGAAAATTGTTAACCCACAAAAATTAGTGGTAATAACAAAACAAAGATAAAAATTATGATTTGGTAACAACTGATAATCATTACATTCAACAAACAAACTTTAAGAAGCCTTTAAAAGTTACCTTGTTTGTGCATCTGACTGGTCATTTAATTGTGCAGCGTACTATATATATGCGCTTGTAAGACCAGTTCTACTGCAAACTGCACAGACCCATATCTGCCAGCGCATCATGCACTGGCAGATCCGGGACTGTGCAGTTTGTTAGGAGTAATCAGAAGAACAAATAAGATAGACCCTGACCTGCAGGCACATTATGCTAAAGCAGTTCAGGATCTATGTTGTTTTCAGTCTAACTTAAATTAAAAGCAAATATATATATATATATATATATATATATATATATAGTACTTTGTGAAGGAAGTTTTGCTGGCCCAATGCTTACATTAGCAATTAGATGACCAGTAAAACTTGCTGACACAATGCTGACATCATCACTCAGATGACCAATTAAAACCTGCTGACCCAACACTGATCTGTTCACCATCATAAACAGTCTGCTGACATTAGCACTCAGCTGACCAGTAAAAATTGCTGAGCCTATGCTGACCTGTTTACCATCATAAATAACCTAAAATATTATTCACCATATGGAGTGTAAAATGTACAACAGAAAAATGTAGACCTGGTTTATTTTATTAATGCTACTCAAAGGAAGATAAAACTAACTGAAGTTATGATGTTATTGTAAGATGATTCTAATGCACTGTTCTGGAAAACTCTGACCCATGTACAGAGTGAAAGGATAATGAGAACACTAAACAACAGCAGAAGTGAGTATCAATACCATCAAAAAGTTCCTTTAATTAAATTTTTATTCAGTCCTCCAGATTGATCACACAACATTTGGAACAAATCCTCTTTTTATCCACTGCTGAAAAATGAAATAACAATTTACAAAAATCCTTATTAATGAAATTGATAGAAGCTGGACAAAATTACAGTATCTATCAATTTATATAATTCATCCCTCCAGCTTGCAGTATTTTCAAATACCAAATACATTCTAAACACAGTATTAAATAGTACATGTAGAAATTTTAAGGTGGTCAGTTTAACAGCGTAAATTTATATTATAAAAAATAAATTCACTTGCATAATCTAATAATATGTACATCTATTACTAGTATGCAAAATCATGAGGAGACATGTGCTCATCTGCTTTCAATAATAATAATAATAGTCTCATGTTAATAATAATACCATTCTAGTAACTTTTTATTGATCAAATAGAAACAATGGAGCCATCTATGTACCAATCTATTCCACATTCACAGACTTCTCAGCCATCAAACAAAATAATCCTAGATCCTGGACGTCAGCTCCATTTGGTACTTGGTATCTGACTGGTCCTAAAGTGCGACTCTACACTACAATGCAACATTTGTTACTGATTTTACAAAAACATCAAATCTAATTAAAGTTCTGTGAAGCAAGGAAATAATGGAGACATCTTTTTTCCATGCGATGTGTCATGTGATCCTGTTCCAGCTGAATAAGTACTTGGACTTTCTAAAAGAGTGTGAATTAAAAACTGGACTTTGTACTTAACCCTCATTGGCTTTAAGTTTGTTTTGAGCACTTTTATGGTATATCTATCTTGCTTGGTACACCATAGCCAGGACAGTGCTGATGTACCATTCAAACTTGTGTATATATATATATATATATATATATATATATATATATATATATATATATATATATATATATATATAGACACACCCTCTATCCCTTTCCAAGGGCAAAACATGAAGCAGTACTAATACCAGAAAATGCAAACATAAAAAATATAAAAATTGAACCAATATCAATTACCTTCTAATCTTCCAATATTTGTAAAGTGCAATCAAACAAAAATGCATTTGGATGCCTTCTCTTCTTACCACTGATTTATATCAGAAGGAAGCATGCACAGTTACTGTCAAACTCATGTTGACTGTAGATGTTGCTGCTTTACTTAAAAATGCTACAGATAAAAGATTTAAGAAATTAATAGCCAAAACAGTTTCATGAAATCTGCAAAGGCTCTAAGATTTCTTTGGGAAAAATTGACATCAATGAAAAATGTTTATTATGATCATTAGGTGAGAACAAAATTCACCTTTACTCTCAGCCAAAATTTTAAATGTGTCACAAATAGCCATAACTGAAGAAATTCAAGATTCCAATCACTGGTACTATCTGATTAATATGAAACTTTATCAAGCAAAGGATTTTCTAAAGTGATAAGTAACTATGATCTGATTTTGAATTAATGCTGACAGCGAAATGATGGAGATGCATCAAAAGCTAAGTATTGTGTTTGTTAAACAAAAGAAAGTTGTGCTTGCATTAATGTGTCAATTCTAATGTAGTAACATAGGTTGTGTCAATTCAAATGTAGTAACAGTGGGTGTCTCAATTCTAATGCAGGAAGAGAGGCTGTCAATTCTAATGTAATAACTGAGGTTGTGACAGTTTGATGTAGTAACAGGTTGTGTCAATTCTAATGTAGTAAAAGAGGTTGTGTCAATTCTAATGTAGTAAGAGAGGTTGTCAATTCTAATGTAATAAGGTGCATCAGTTCTAATGCAGTAAGAGGTTATGTCAATTTAATGTAGTAACAGAGGCTGTGTCGATTCTAATGAAGTAACAGAGCTTGTGTAAATTCTAGTGTAGTAATTGAGGTTATGTCAATTCTAATGACACAACAGAGATTGTGTCGATTTTAATGAAGAAATTTGAGAACTTTAGCAATCTCAAAGTGAGATCACAAAATGTATGACCTGAAGTATTTTACACTGTCAAGATCAATATTGTCTAAAATATAATGAACCAAATTCAAAGCCACTGTTTTGGAACAGAATCACCACCTTTTACATCTGCCAAAAATAACCACTATATTTCCTAAAGAATGTGACCAAAACATTTGTCAAAGGAATTCATAATACATTCTACCATTATAGTTAAATTCCGTGGAAAATATTGGATGCGATGAGTCTCTTTCCTTGAGCAATTTTCTAACATCAGCAGCCAGACTGTCCAACTGGTCAGCAATACCATTCTCTGTGATATTCTCCATTGGTTGGCACCACTGGGCTATCATCACTGCACCTAGTATAGAGACCATAATGTTTTTTCTTTCTTTCAAATGATAATTTTTATCTGATAACTCTCTAAAACTATAACAGTAAAGTCTCCCTTAAGAATGGTGGTTCCTTACAGGAGATTCATAAGTACAAAAGTACAGTTTACTGGATCATGATAAAAAGGTTGCTGTTTAAGAAAGGTGGCTTCTTCATACAGGTGACTTTTACAGATGGTTAGCAGTTATTTTTGTTGTTGACTTAGTCTCTGAGTATGTCTTTGCTTCAATATTCCTACACAGGAGTCAAAGGGCAGCTGACCCTATTGCTAAACAATACATCTGTGAAGATTAGGGACATGAATCTGTTTTCTTAGGTTTGGAAAAAAAATTAAACAAATATGCATTTACTTGCAGTTTAAAAATTTTAAGATGAACTGATTATCTACAAAGCTATCTACTTCCAAATATAATGCTCACCTGTTTCCAGTTTCTGTTTGCTTGGATCTAATTGAAGGAAGTCTTTTATTTTCTGTGTTAAATATTCATGTTGAAGAAAGCGTAGCACTTTCTCTGCATAATATTTCACAGTCAAATTCTTGCCCCTGAATCAACAGAAGAACAGATAGTAATTTTACTATTAATCATAAAAATGAATACATTTATTTTTTAAATTTTATTTCTGCAAAAACTACTTTAGTGAGTATATGCAAATCATTTGTATCTCATTAATTGCACTAGAATCGGCAACCATGCAGCACTGTCCTCTGATTTCATACTTGATTCATTCCCCAATGTCTCAACTTCCCCACTCCTGCCCAGCATCCCAGATCTTCATCGAAATTTTAAGACAGATGTTCACATCTACAAAGTACCATATATGCTCGCTTATAAGTTGAGTCAAACTACAAACAACATAGACCCTGATCTTCCATTGCATAAAGTGCTGGAAGACCAGGGTCTATTTTTTTTGTTCTACTGATATACTTCTCACAAAACACATATACCTAAATCTGCCATCCCATTATGCAATGGCAGATTGTGGTCTGTGCAGTTTGCAGTAGGACTTGACTTACAAGAAAGTATATATGGTATCCCAAATTGTGAACCAGCAAAGTCATTCGTAACAGAAGTATATAAAGGTGGCATAGTAGGATCAAATCTGAATAACCCAAGGAGTTGCAAGAATTTTCGCACTAAAATCCATGTCCTGCTGGAAAAGATGCCATGAGTTCAACAATCCATATGACAAAGACATGAGCGTGACATACAAGATTGGTTATAAACTCCATACCCAGGTGGACAAAACTATGGGATGGGGAGGGTTGAACTTTTCCCAGTTTACAAGAAAACCAAGATGATTCAAAAGGGATAGGAGATTGTTTCTGCCCTTGAGATGAATAGAACTTACATGTGTTCTTGGAGGAGATTGTCCGGATATGCCACTATTGCTGTAGAGGCAGTCAACTGGGACGGGGTCATGATGCAATCCTGGGCTGATACTGAGTCTGAACAGAAGAAGAAATTAATAAAAGTTGTCATGGTAAGCAAATGGAAGAAACTTTCATGACCCCAGGTCAATAGGGATATGAAAGAAGGCATTGGTGAGACTGAAACTGATGGTATACTTGTCCCTTCAGCTGAAGGGTCATATAGATCTTGCTGTCTCCATCGTGAACCTTGATGTAAGAATGAATTCATTGAGGTGACTCAGGTCTATGAACAGCCTCAACCTACCACTCGCCTTTCTAATAATGAACGGCCTTGAACAGAACACCAGAGATTATGGTTTTTGCACAATCTCCCATGCCCAACTATCGATGAGCAACTGTATTTACCTACTTTAGAATTCTGTCCTTCTCCAAATCTGATGACATATCCATTAGAAGGGGTGAGGAAAAAAGAGTTGGGGAATAATAAATACAAAATCTGAAGCTCCTCAGAAATTACTTGGATCGTCCATTCATTTTGCAAAACTAGGTCAATCCAATGTGACTGGATTTGCCAAAATCTGGCACCCTCCAGTAGACTGTCTGTGGGCGTTGATAGTGATAAGTCAGCAGCAAGAGATAAGAGACTTAAGGGGTGGAGAAAGTAGGTCTCTTACCTCCATTGTACAGGTGTTTCCTAGACAGGTTTAGCTGTTGCCTGCTCACACAAGTATGAGATCTGAATGACACTTTGGACATAAAAGATCCCTTTTGCTTGACTCACCCAGCATCCCTCCATTGTGGCCAGGACTGCTGGGATTTAAGAGGATGCAGGTGGGGGGGCTAGTTGCAGAGGTAGTTCTTGAGCTGTCTGCCTCCAGACTTGTTCAATTTTTGTCCCTGAGTAGCTGTGGTGAGCCAAAGAGAGTCAGCCTTAAAGCTTAAACGTGATGCAGCTTTTGTGGATCATACTACTAACACACGAATATGCCTGTTAATGACCCGAGCAGATTCTTCCTGACAAGCAGTCATTCTTTACTGAATCGAGAATCAGCCAGAAGTATGGAGTCTCCTCCTTATCACTGACATCTACTGAAACCTTTACCTTATAGCCATGCTTTGCTGTAGGGGGGTGGATCCATGTAATTGTAAGTGTATGTAGCCAATAGGACAAACAGATCTATTATTACGATCTCAGTAAATGTACAAAGATGAAGTTGTTGGTCAGGGAAGACGGACAGATCTATCACTAAGTTCCCTGTAATTGTAACTGTATGTAGTAATAGCATGCTAGGACAAAAAGATCTTTCATTAAGATCTCTGTAAATTTAGTAGAGAGATGAAGCTGTAGGCCTAGTGAAATGGATAGATCTCTCAGTAGATCTCTCAGTAAGATCCCCCAACTGAGGCAGCTGGACTAGCTGGATAGCAGGCTTGGTTCATTGGACCATTGTGGATGGCTCTGGACTGTGATATGGTAGTTTATAATGGATCTCTTGGATTCATTAAAAACCCCATGCACCTTGACGTACAAGCCCAAAGGCTATACTTGGATATGCTGGAGACATATGCCACTTAGGCTGCCTAAAAATGGGGGTACACTCCCCCAGTGAATAATAATTACCTGTAGGAATTTAAAATTCTGAATTGCTGTCATCCTCTTTTCTTTGAACTGGTCGACTTTTGCATAAGCCGTAGTCCATACACTCTAGGATCATATGGTGTACACACTGCATGGTACATGTTAAGTACATTTTGCAACTCAAGGCTCAACCCATGCATGTCTTCCTCGGCCTCAGACCTGTTGCATTTATTACACTTTGTGGTTAGGTTTCGCTGAAGCAAGCAAAAAAAAATTTTTTTTATAAATTAACAATGCAGTCAGTGTGTTAATAAGTTGCTAAAACATTGCCTGTAACTAACTGGGTGAGAGAACAATGGGCAGTGTGTGTGCAAAACTGAGTCAAAACATGCATCAAGAAGAGCATGTTGTACCATGTGGCCTAAATAGAAAAAGTCTAAGAAAGAAATAATTTCATTAAAATATTGGAAAGATTTCAAAAATAATGTGTACCACCAGTAGAGGAATGATTAACATACAATATAAATCCAAATTTCTGGAGGGATGTTAAACTGACATGGATTGACAGGAACTTTTTTTGTATGATGTTCACTGTACAACAAGGAAGTCTGAAAGCTAGCAACATTTAGCAGCCACAAGGGGAGGTAATGGGAAAGAGTTATTGTTCTTTGTCTACAGGATATTGACAGAAAATTTAATTTTCATGTATTAGTAGGGTTTGATTCAGGAGGTAGCAGGCTTACATTCTTAATGTGATTGGGAAATGTATTCAAAAGAGAAATGGGAAATATGCGATTAATATTAGTAATAAGTTCAAGTTTGATTGTGAAGCCACTGAGTGTTTCTCAAGGCTCTGTTAACTCATTCAGTATACTATAAAATTCCTCAGTTTTTCTCAGTTCTGTCTGAAGATGGCCCATATGAACATAGTTATTTCCAGTCCATGTTTCTAAATCTAAATAATAAATTATAATTAAAATCTGATCTTTAAAACTGATATTTCTATCTTCTACAAGTCTATCATAACACACTGTTATTTAAATAAAGTATGTTTCTAGAAATTCTCATTACCACCATTATATCAAGTCGATGAGGCAATATACAAAAGTGGTGTACCTGATAATGAATCTTAATTTTAAATGACATTTGATTTTATGACTCTTAATAAATGAAACAAAACATAAATCTGAGTGTGTTCCAACCCCAGTCACATCCTTTGAGCTAGGATTACTGACTTCATTAGTGAAACACAATGACCCTCTTGGAGATTAGGTCTAAATTTAACTGGGGCTTTATTCTCAAGACAGTCTATCACCTATAAGGAGTACAGTTATACAAAGAGTACACAGAGTCATTTGAATTATCAATAAAGTGTCAGCCAGTAATATTCTGTAACAGTAATATTACTTTTGGAGTTGTGTCTGGAGATATTCTGTATGTAACATTTGGAGTCATATCCAGAGAGGTTCTGTATATAACATCAGGAGTCATATCTTGAGTGGTTCTGTATATAACATGTGGAGTTCTATCTAGAGAGGTTCTGTATATTACAACTGGAGTCATATCTAGAGTGGTTCAGTATATAACATTTAGAATCATATCTTGAGAGGTTCTGTGTATAACATAACATTTTCTTGGAGTCATATCTAGAGAGGTTCTGTATATAACATCTGAAATCGTATCTAATGAGGTTCTGTGTATATTATAACATTTTGAGTCATATCTAGTAAGGTTCTGTAAATAACATTTTGAGTCATATCAAGTGAGGTTCTGTGTAAAATATAACATTTTGAGTCATATCTAGTGAGGTTCTGTGTATAATATAATATTTGGAGTCATATCTAGTGAGGTTCTGTGTAAAATTTTGAGTCATATCTAGTTGGTTCTTTATATAACATTTTGAGTCATATCTGGTAATGTTTTGTGCATAATATAACATTTTGAGTCATATCTAGTGAGGTTCTGTATATAACATTTGGAGTCATATCTAGTGAGGTTCTGTGTATATATATCTAGTGAAGTTCTGTATATAACATTTGGAGTCATATCTTGTGAGGTTCTGTATATAACATTTGAAGTCATATCTAGTGAGGTTCTGTGTATAACATTTTGAGTCAAATCTAGTGAGGTTCTGTATATAAAATTTGGAATTCTATCTAGATATGCTATATAAGTAACATCACATTTGGAGTTGTATCCAGCAATGTCCTATATATTAGATCACACATGGTTCTAATATTCAGGGCTATCCTTATCAGCTGGGAGCTGGGTGGTTTACATGGCTACCTTTATTTTACACCCTGTTACCTTAAAAAAAACCTGTATCCCCACTGAAGGAGGACACCCAACCCCCTCTTCGCCTACTCAGCCTCTGACTTTAAATCTAATGGAAGGCCCTGTACATGTACATATGTTCTATATTCATCAGACTGAAAAATGTAACTGTATCCAGAGATTTTCTATATAGAACATGACATTTGGAGCTGTATCCAGAGATGTTCTATATATAACATCATATCTTGTATCCAGCAATGTTCTATATAAAATATCACATCTGGAGTTGTATCTAGAGATGTTCTGTATACAACATTACATTTACAGTTGCATCCAGAGATATTCTATACAAAACATCATATCTGGTGTTGCATCCAGAGATATTCTATGTACATCACATCTGAGGTTGCACCCAGAGATGTTTTATGTACATCACATCTGAGGTTGCACCCAGAGATGTTTTACGTACATCACATCTGAGGTTGCACCCAGAGATGTTCTATGTACATCACATCTGAGGTTGCACCCAGAGATGTTCTATGTACATCACATCTGAGGTTGCACCCAGAGATGTTTTATGTACATCACATCTGAGGTTGCACCCAGTGATGTTCTATGTACATCACATCTGAGGTTGCACCCAGAGATGTTTATGTACATCACATCTGGATTTGTATCTAGAGATGTTCTATATACATCACATCTGGATTTGTATCTAGAGATGTTCTATATACATCACATCTGGATTTGTATCTAGAGATGTTCTATATACATCACATCTGGATTTGTATCTAGAGATGTTCTATATACATCACATCTAGATTTGTATCTAGAGATGTTCTATATACATCACATCTGAGATTTGTATCCTGAGATTTTGTACATATATCATATC
The DNA here is from genome assembly GCA_016617855.1 of Megalonaias nervosa. NCBI lineage: Eukaryota > Metazoa > Mollusca > Bivalvia > Unionida > Unionidae > Megalonaias > Megalonaias nervosa. The sequence goes on from JAECUM010001104.1 coordinate 139,753, forward strand.
ACGAGTTGTATCTAGACATGTTCCATATACATCATCACATCTGGAGTAGTATCCAGTGATGTTCTATATACAACATTACATTTACAGTTACATCCAGAGATATTCTATATAAAACATCACATCTGATGTTGCATCCAGAGATGTTCTATGTACATCACATCTGAGGTTGCACCCAGAGATGTTTTATGTACATCACATCTGAGGTTGCACCCAGAGATGTTCTATGTACATCACATCTGATGTTGCACCCAGAGATGTTCTATGTACATCACATCTGAGGTTGCACCCAGAGATGTTCTATGTACATCACATCTGAGGTTGCACCCAGAGATGTTCTATGTACATCACATCTGAGGTTGCACCCAGTGATGTTCTATGTACATCACATCTGAGATTGCATCCAGAGATGTTCTATGTACATCACATCTGAGGTTGCACCCAGAGATGTTCTATGTACATCACATCTGAGGTTGCACCCAGAGATGTTCTATGTACATCACATCTGAGATTGCATCCAGAGATGTTCTATGTACATCACATATGAGATTGCATCCAGAGATGATCTATACACACATCACATCTGAGGTTGCACCCAGAGATATTCTATATACAACATCATATTTGCAGTTGCATTGAGAAAATTATGTTCTATATATAATATAACATTTGGAGTTATGACTGAAATTGCTTGGTATCTAATACCACATTACTGAATCATTTTCTCTTCTCCTCTGGAAAAAGCCTCCTCATTAATTTAAAGCTAATTCAAAACATTCCAATTTCTTGCTGATGATAACAGTATTACTTACACATCTTTGTGATGTACTATTTCCATCAATTCATCAACCAAGAACTCCCCAGCATGCTTATGCTGAGAGAGAAGAGACCTAAATTCTCTAAAGCCTTCTTTAGAGATTTCCTCTGATGTGTAGTACTTGGGGGACAGAGCTTCCACCATTCTACGAATCATCAGTCCAAAAAGGTGCCGATTTTTATACTCTATGTACCAATTGTACAACTGATCTCGACTGTATCTTGCCAGAAGGTGATACCAACTGAAAAATAAGAAATATCACTTACTTATTCATTATAATCAAAATAAACAAAACAAGAGTATCTTGAAGAGACTTTTGCTCCACTGGCCAAAAAGAAATCCCATGAATTCAAGACCATTTCTTCCTTTTAAGTGCCAAGTGCTAAAAGTATTTCAATCTGATATTCTTCAGTGATTATAAGAGTTATACATTAACTGCTGTGGTGGCCATATCGGATGTCAAATTAGCTCCATTTTCATTTTTGACCAAGCAGACATCATCACAAGTTTTATGGTGAGAACTCCATGTCAAAATTACAAGCGGGAATAGAGACAGAAAGATTTTCATAATAGTCATTGAAGTTTCCATATTGATTGTATAAATGGCACCATAATAATCTAAGACCAACTAGTTATTGTAAGAAGTCTATTTGTGAAAACCCCCATGTTGATAGGGCCATCTAGTTGGATGGGGTAGAAATAATATTTCTAAACCCCATATAAAAACTACCTTCCATTTAAGTAGAGATAACAAGATTTTCAAGACAGCCACCATGGTGACCATGTTGGTCATCATATTAACACCACTTTAAATTAGGACCAACAACACATCTTAAGAAGTCTTCTGGTGCAAAGTCCCATGCTCCTATGTTGACCATACTGGATATCAGACTGGCACCATTTCCATTTAGGACCAACTAAACATCACAAAAAGTCTTTTGGTAAAAACATGTCATTATGACTAGCCATCCAGGAGAAGTAGCAACAATAAAATTTTCAAGATGGTGATTGTGATGGCCATATTAGATGTCAGAACAAAACTGATTTTCATTTGCAACCAATTAAACATAAAGAGTCTTTCAATGAAAATGCCATGCCGATATGACCATTCATTCAGAAGAAGTAGTGATAACAAGATTTTCAAGATGGTCGTTGTAGTGGCCATATTAAATGAAGCGACCATATTGGATGTCTGAATGGCACCATTTCATTTAGGACAGCTAGACATTATAAGAATCTTTCAGTAAAAGCCCATGTTCATATGACCACTGTGGTGGACCTGTTTAATATGCAAGTGGTATTTGTTTTAATTTAGGACCAATTAGACATCATAAGAAGTATTCTTGTTAAAACCCTATGTCAATATGACCTTTTGTTTAGAAAGAGTAGCGATAACAATATATTCAAGATGGCTACTATTGTGGTCATATTGGAGATCAGACTGGCACTATTTTCATTTAGGACCAAAAGGTTATAGTGTATATATCCCATGTTGATATAAAAATCCATTCAGGAGTAACAATAACAAGATTTTCAAGATGGCTGCTTTGGTGTAAATACTGGATGCCATATCAAAACCATTTTTTGTTTAAGACCAACCACATATAAGAAATCCCTAACTGAAAACTTCATGTTGATAAGACCATCCATTCAGGAGTAATAATGATAACAAGATTTTCCAAGTGGCTGCTGTGGTAGCCATATCAGATATCTGAGTTGCACCATTTTTATTTAGGACAAACAAGACTATGGGATGAATGTGTGTAAAGTTTTATGGCAATCCCCCTGGTAGCTTATGAAGAGTTGTGATAACAAATCTGTGCTAAAAGATGGATACATGATGGACAACAAACTATCGCATAATGTGTCTTGATCTCTGACCATCAGAGCTAATTAAACAGAAAAGCCAAATTATTTCCATACCAAAACCCATTCCTTATACCCAAGCAACGCTTGTGAATCAAAATTCAGAGTCTGTTGTGTATATCTGAAACAACCTCCAATCAAAGGTTTTGAAATCTTATCTTAAATGGTATATAAAAACATGTGTCAGCACTGCACAGATGCTAATCTATTTACACAGATAGGCAGGGCCACCTAGTCCCCATGCTTAGCATGGAAACAAAACTGACTTGTTTGATTTTCATCAAATGTTGTCATCTGAATCTACAGCATTTTTGAGAAATGTTTTGTTATGACAAGACAATTAGGCGAGAAAATAAAGAGCAATAAAAATCATCACAATGTAACAGAGAAATCTTACAAAACTGAGATGATTTGTGACCTTTGAACTTATATGCATCCTATATAGTTCTGCCCAATCAATGATGTTTTGTAAACAGACATTCATAAATACATGTACTGGTATGTGTAGTTCTGACCAACAAATATGAAGTTGACACACTGCACAAACATACTTCTGATATCCTTTGTTTTCAGAGACTGAGAAAAAATAGCTGTGGCAAATTCATCAAATTCCATCTACTGGTACTACTGACTGGTCCATTTCAAAACAGTCTCATGACCCTGGGTACAACTGACTGGCCCATTTCATAACAGTCTCATGACCTCTAGTACAACTGACTGGCCCATTTCAAAACAGTCTCAAGACCCCTAGTACAATTGACTGGCCCATTTCAAAACAGTCTCATCACCCCTAGTACAATTGACTGGCCCATTTCAAAACAGTCTCATGACCCTGGGTACAACTGACTGGCCCGTTTCAAAACAGTCTGATGACCCTGGATACAACTGACTGGCCCATTTCAAAATAGTCTCATGACCCCTAGTACAACTGACTGGCCCATTTCAAAACAGTCTCATGATCTTGGGTACCTGAGTGGTCTAAAATACTGGCCTTTACTGATCACTGCCATCACACCTCTGTCCGTTTTGGTTCGTGGTTCGAGTCTCTGGCTTGACCAATGTTGGGCACATAAGAAAGCTGCCATTAGCTTCCCATGGGTTGGTGGTTCTCACCATGGTTTTCCTGGATTCTTCCTCCACCATTTATACTGGCTGCCATGTATAGCCTCTCTTGCACCGAGAAATGGCATTCAACCCCAAAACAACAACTACAACAACAACAACAACAACAACAACAAAAAACATTTTGAAGAACAATGGCTGTTGATCATCAGTACAAGAACTCTTTTAACAATTCAATAAGTGATAACCTGGCATCATTTTCACAAAATTTCTCAAAGATGTTCTTAACAGCGAGGTTTTGCATCATTTCACAATGATATTTTGGCAATATTTGGGTATTTGTGACAGGTAAGTATAATACAAGGGTTTATAAATAAATCTTTAGAGCTCTAGTTATAAAACTAATAAATGGAGTATTTTTTCCTCTGGTTTCAAAATAATTGCATTTCTTAAATAAATTCAATGGGCATTTTGTGAACACCACAAAACATGTGCTTTGAGACTGTGTCCAAATAATTAAAATATTAACCATGACGTTTTGAATGCATCAAATGGCTTAGTGACCAGACTACTTCAAAATGCATTTGATTACATGTCACATTTATATTGTATTTTCTCAAAAGTGGTCATGTACTGTCATTTCAAACATGCATGGTACATCAGTATCTTAAATGACAACATAGTGAAATTGATCCAGCATGCCATCATACAACATGGACTGTACTAACCTCAGGAACAACTCTGGACTAAATGCTGGAAATTTAATTGTTTTGCATAATTTGAACTCATTACAACATTTCTTGATGCATTTTTGGTTGAACTGTTTGTGTACAATATGCAAATATGCTACTCATTTAACTGTAAAACTTGGAGACCTTTAACCCCCGAAATACAAGTAGAATAAATTCTTCAAATCTGAGAAAATCCTGTTATTTCTCAGAAATAAAACACTACTACTTTCAGGATATTAAAACTGTATTTATATCCTTAAAAATGAAATCCTAAAGTCAAATCAGGGCTTGATGTAGCTACTGAGAAAACTGATGCAACTCCATCATAAAACCCTAACCCAAACCCTTTCAATACTGAAGCTGACCATGGCCACATCTTCCCTCACCAGAGAAATTTAGGTAACACATTTTGTGTTTATGTTTTAATTCCTTCAAGACACCATTTCCACACCTGTACTTCACTTGATTTGCAATGTTAGTAAATTATGATACAATGACATTTTATTTTGAATCTACAGCAACTGTTTATTACACTGCACTTACAAGTTTGAAAGCATGTGTTAACTTGAACAATTCCGACTGGCTACTTTTGAACAGAAGAGCTGGGAACTTATGAGGAAAATAATATTGAGTACAGAGTAATTATAAACCTAGAAAACTCACACAATTTCATCTTGTCTGACAAATCTTTAAGAATTATGTATTTAAAAAAATACTCTTCAGATGTCAGTTGATGATAAGCACCAGTTTTGTGAGATAAATGATCTATTAAGCTTCATTTCCCTTGGGTTCCTTCCCCTTTATCTGACAAAACCTGTGTATATCTGTGCCAATTTATATCTGATGGAATAATTTATTAAATACTTCCAACCATAAAAAAATGATGGCTTCATGATATACTAAAATGAATTTCTTCACCTATGTAAACAATATCTTTTATTCTATTTATTCAACTTGCCTGTATGCACATTGTCAATATGACTGTGCGAGAGATTTTCATTCCAGAAAATGCATTGGTGTAAGGACCTACAGAAATTCATCAGCATCAAAACAGGTCATTCAAAATGGGAAAATATTCTTACTTTCCAAGGTCACAAAGGTAAAATGGCACAAAAAAAACCAAGCGAATCAAGACTATTTTAGTAAATGTTTTGGCATGGTATTATAAGGGTTTAATGTTATTTATTCTGTGTTTATTGAGCCATCAGACATTATTTCCTGTGGGATTTATCAAAAGAAAGTTACCTTAAGTGCTTAATTGTTGTTGTCTCAATGTAATCGTCCACTGGTTACTGGTCATTTTTAGCCCAAAATCAGTTTGGCCTGGGACTATTTGGCAAGGATGTTCGGGGATGGTCCATAATACCATGCTATCAGACAGACTATAGTCTGCTTCACATTAGCCAATTTTACAACTGAACAGGCAAGTTGAATTCAATTATATGTTGCATGTATGAAATGAAGAGTAATGTCTGAGTTCTTGACATCCAGTGCAACTAATCTTTTGAGAAACATGTTCACGTATGAACATGGTTATTATAATAATAATCTCATACAGTTGTTCATGTGAAATAATTGAATGTGCAATGAATCCAATTCATGTGTGCATATGAAATGTGAATCATTATATTCATAATAAACAATGTCACATGCATTACACAGTTCAGTTATTCTATTTTTAGCTGTTTACAGGGAGCTGTAGAACTCTGCTGAGTTTTGTGTAACCCAGATGCTGTAGTCAATGGTAACATTGGCTCAGAGGAAAGAATTGGTTTACTCATAGTGAGGGGCCAATGGGTCTGCAGGGAAAGAGGTTTACTCATAGTGAAGGGCCAATGGGTCTGCAGGGAAAGAGGTTTACTCATAGTGAGGGGCCAATGGGTCTGCAGGGAAAGAGGTTTACTCATAGTGAGGGGCCGATGGGTCTGCAGGGAAAGAGGTTTACTCATAGTGAGGGGCCAATGTGTCTGCAGGGAAAGAGGTTTACTCAGTGAAGGGCCAATGGGTCTGCAGGGAAAGAGGTTTACTCATAGTGAGGGGCCAATGGGTCTGCAGGGAAAGAGGTTTACTCATAGTGAGGGGCCAATGGGTCTGCAGGGAAAGAGGTTTACTCATAGTGAGGGGCCAATGGGTCTGCAGGGAAAGAGGTTTACTCATAGTGAGGGGCCAATGGGTCTGCAGGGAAAGAGGTTTCCCAATGTATCCTTCAGCAGACTGGGAGTGGGCCATGTCTGACTACCCCTTGAGAGCTTTGGATATACCTCATGTTCACTGACTAGATGCCTTGAGATACATATATATTTTCCACTTTTTAATCAATATAATTCTATATCACTATAGGGGCTACAATTAATTATACTTATATTTACTTGATGATGAACCATACATTGTTCATATTTATTTATAAATTCTATAAACTGATCATCCATGGTAATAGATCCATGTATCAATCACATTTGTTTATGAATTTCATACACTGATTCTCATTTGACTGCTCATTAACATTATATGTTCTGATTTGTTCTTTTATTAACAATAACACTTTCTTATATCCCTTGTTGAATGCAAATCATTCTTTTAAATCTATTTTTGGACTTTATACACTGGAGTATGGTATTAGATTCATTGTTCGATTAAATTATAAAGTAACATCACTACAGTGGTCCCCCTTTTACTTGGCCACCCCTTCTGCACCGGGAAAGTGACCTTATAAGATGGGTGGCCTTTCCTGAGGGGGACTAACTTTTTTGTGAGAAGTATATGTAATGTGCGTAGTAAGAAAGCTACATACTTCAAAGCATTTAATATCTTCATTTATTATCTTCATTTAAAAGTAACATTAATTATTAAAAGGTTCTTCTTGTCATAATAATAGGCTTATTTCAACTGAATATACATTAATAGTTCTTACTGTTGATGTAAGTGTGATATGCGAGCGGGTATTGTTGTCATGCACATTGCAAAACCAGTCAAAAACGTCTTTTAAATCTTGGTACTTACATAATTCTCTTTCCATTTCCTCCATTTTCCCACTGCTGCTGAATAATCTAATTGGTTACGATGTTGTTTATTTGAGTCTTTTCAACATAAAATTGTTTTACTCGAGTCTTTTTTAAATAAAATTTTTCGGCAAGTCCCCCTCCCCACCCCACCCGATGTCGTTGAGTAGAATAACTGACTTTCTTCTAAAGTAATACGTCTCCGTTTACGTGATGACATGTTAATGTTTGGTAATGATTTATTCAGATGTTGCTAACTGTATGCGATTTAATTGTGCAGATGAAACTTTTGCTGAGTGGACGAAATGCCTTCTTTGTAAAGGAAGCGATAAATGTGTTGTCACGTGATTTCTGGGTCTTTGTCTGGTACCCTGTTTTGTTCAAGGTTAATTTCTGTGTGTGTGTGTCTGCACAAAATCTACTTTTAGCCTATGCTGACCATGTTATGATCTTGACAATTACATTCAGCTGTATCGTCAAAGAGACAAACTCGACAGATGTGAGAAACCCAAAACTCAATCATAACATTGTTGAGCCCATTTCCTGTAAACGTCGGCTTTTACAGATAATGATATAATATAAATCTTAGTGTTACATGCACTTTGGTCAACACTTCTTTTAGTAACGGAAACCTGACACTGGGAGACATGTATCGACGGTAGAGATAATCTGATTACTTACCTTACGTCACGATATGAATTAATTATTGGCTCTGGACACATCTGAAATAAAAAGTGGCTGCTTGTGTGGGGAACATTTTACATTTTTGTACTAATATGCTGGCCACTGGTCATGTTAGAGGGGTGGCCATTCTTGAGGGGTACTTTTGAACAGAAACTTGTCAGTGCCAAGGGATTCTGGCCATAAGAAGCGGGTGGCTGCTGGTTGGGGGGGGGGGGGCCATTCAAGAGGGGGATTACTGTAAATCCAATCCCAGCTTGGTTTTATCCTGTTAATGAAAATTTCATGAGGAGCTGCTATTACCGATTTTCTGAGGTGGTTTGTTATTATTATTTATGCATATTTACATGACATATATATACTGTTACAATATTTCACAATTAAATTAACATCCTCTACATTTTTTTTTTATTTATATAAAAGTATTAAGATTTTCTATCTGATGACAAGCAATTTTACTTTAACAGTTAATTTTCAATTGTCCTTTAAACAGTGCTAAAATAAATCTGATAGCCAGATGCATGGGGCCCCTCTAATAGATCAGGCCAGTCCTGCATTCTAAGAGATGTGCCCATCAGGCTTGTCTAAAAAATAATCAAATTTGCAAAGGCAAAGACGTCAGGTATAATCCATCACTTCACATATTACTTAATTTGCTGACAACAGCTAGCGAGATGTATTTGAAGAATGCAGTGAGTGAGTTCAATGTGCTAATTTGCATAGGTACGAACAGGACGTGGAACAACCAATATAGGTAAATCACAGAGATTCTAGATATGTGCAGAAGAACAAAAGTTATTACATATCACTGCTATAAATGAGAATGTATTAGAGGTTTCTGACATGTCTGTGAACAGCAGCAAGGTTTCTTTGAAGTCAGATTTTACTGCATATAGAAAACACAAAGCACAATCATTTAAATTGTCATAATAGTGTTTACTGGTAAGTGTGATTCATTTTTGGAGCTGATTTATGCAGCAATTAGCTATCAGCAAAGCCCCCAAATAATAAGTTCAGAAATCCTGGTTGGAAGAGATTTACCAGCAAAAAAATAATAAGGGGGATGGGGAAAGGCAATAATTCTCTGCACATACTGCAAACGTATCAACATATGTCAACTTAGTATTGACCAGGATTCGCTCAGAGAATCCAGCAGAGAAGTTTGAACACTGGGACCATCCAGTCTCCAGTAAGTGTAGTGATGAACACTAATGACATTTGCATTACCTTCAAACCCCCTACTGAATTTATATTTGAATTGTAGCAGTTGCAACGTTCTGTGACAAATAATATTACAAAAGGAGAAGTTTTGGGTACATGGAAATTTGAGTCCAGGCTTGTGGAATTTAAGCCAGGGTTTGTGATTTTTTTTAAAGTCAGCAGCCCTGGGCCTGTGTCTAAAAAATTGTTTCTTTGAACACTGCTTTCAGATAATGTTGATATTTAACTTATTTTGACCAATTTTTCTTAAATTGTAGATAATGGTAAGATGGATAATAACTTAAATTAAAATCTTGTCCTGTAACTTTCTCACTTTGTCCCATATTATTTGCCCTTCTAAAAAAATTAGTTAAATAATTGATGATTTGCATAGTCGCACTGCTAATTATTTTTTAAAATTCAGGTCATAAACTAAGTCTTATATATTTTACTTATAAATATACAATTGTGTTATAATACTATCATCTTTGTCCCAATTTGATTCTTGTAGCTTTGGAGACAAAGTCTCTCCCGTAACCAAAGTTATGATCAATATAAGAAAAACTCTAGGAATCCTGAATTAAGTTTCTTTATGTCATTTTCCTATAAACTTGTGTTTCTTATGTGGTACTTGTGTTGCTCTGCAATATATTTTTTTCACTAGAGGATATTTACCACGATGTGATAGGTAGAAGTTCACTTCTGTTAAGTTTGTCAATGTTGTTGTTGTTGTTGTTGTTGTAGGGTTTAACTTTAACACCATTTTTCAGCATACGATAGGCTATACATAGCGGCCAGTAATAATGGTGGAGAAAGAATCTGGGAAAATCCCGGAAAGAACCACCGACCCACGAGAAGCTACTGGCAAGCTTTCTCACATACCCATATTGGCTGAATCCAAGACTCAAACCCATGCAGATGTGGTTAAGTGTGTCAAAACAGATGATGTAATAAGCAAAGTTTCTGTCATGAAGTTGTCTGCTTAAAAGCATGCCAAGAGGAAAGTTAAGGAATATATAATTGTCCTTTGTTATTCATACTTTGCTTCAATAACAAATGTTTCAAGAGTAATGAGAGGTACCACTATGATATTTTGGAAAAGCTCAAAGTATGTACTCAAGTCAATGACACTTGATTCTATCGGTCGAAAGGGGCATAATAATGATAACACCTTCCTACTCCCAATTAGCACAAGGTAACTAACTTTCGAAGTTCACAATCTGACCCTTCGAGGACCCCATTCCAACCCATACGATCTGCGCATTAAGTTACTAATAACTTAAGACGCTTTGAAGGACATTCCACACATCTACCCCAAATACAATTTAAGTACCTTACTAGTTTTGAATGGCCACTTTTATGCAAAGTTTATTTATTGCTTCATGTCTTCTCCACTCGGGCTTTCTAATTACTAAAACCCTACAGTAAGAGTCAAGGATAGATCCCAGTGGGAAAAAAAAAAACGAAAAAAAAAAACCATTACCGTCGCCTAATTCGATACTTCCAGATTTCATTGTCATAAGCAATATCCCTGAGGATGATGCATGTTTGAGCGACATGGCAAATATCAGCTATATGAAGAAAGTCAATCTTTAAAATATGCTCAATTATTTCTCTAGGCAGCTGCAGAAAATAACTACGTTCTGTTTTGTTGTCCTCCATGTTGTTGTTGTTAACTGTAATTCCCTCCGATATTTTATCGGAGCACTCCATGTGTGTTAACACAGAGAGAGAGAGAGAGAGAGAGAGAGAGAGAGAGAGAGAGAGAGAATAATAATATGGTGGCAGAGGATTAATGTTGTGCTAAATATCTACCTTCTATTTTCCATCTAACAACCAATATAAACTTCATAGTATAATATAGTAATCTGCTGTTACAGAGAGAGAGAGAGAGAGAGAGAGAGAGAGAGAGATTGATTGCAGTGCTGAGAAAGTGAACGTCACCATACTTTGAACTTAGAAATATGTACATTGTCTATGTGAATGTCACACGAATTTTGTAATAATAATAATAATAATTGTTGTGTTATTGTGTTAAAACATAAGATGAGACGCCGTGTTCTAACGATCAATAACTTCAATATATACAAGTCACTACTGTGAGGTCTTAACACAGAGTGCTATCAAAGAGGCAGACGCCAGTGAGAGATTGGATTTCTTCCTTCTTACGATCAGATTACAGGTAATGCTGATAACACCATATGCACATGCATATCTATACCGTCAGATATGATAGGGTGTGTATCAGATAAGAACTTACGGGAGAGTGTATCTGCTACAGGTATGTTCCTACTTGGGTAATGTTTTACCTCTAGGTCATAACGCTGTAGTTGCAAAAGCATGCGTTGTAGTCGCGGTGGGGCTGCATATCGGGGCTTTTTCATTACAGAGACAAGTGGAAGGTGGTCAGTTTGAACGTGTACCTTTCTCGCGTATACATATTGATTGAACCGTTTGCATCCAAACAGTATAGCGAACATTTCTTTCTCTATCCTAGCATAATTAATTTCAGTCGTGGTCAAGGATTTTGATGCATAAGCCACGGGCTTATCATCTTGCATTAGGGCGGCACCAAGCCCATTTTGACGCGTCAGCTTGCAAAGTCAATGGTTTCTCAGGGTCAAAATAGGACAGAACAGGTCCCGGGGTTATAGTAACTATGTCTTTGACCTTTTGAAATGCGTCTATTTGAGGAGGGTCACATGAAAACTCGGCGTCTTTCGCTAACAGTTGTCTTAATGGACCGGTGGCCTCTGCCAAATTTGGACAAGTAGTTAACCATGCCAAGAATGGTTTCTAACTCCGCGCGGTTACGAGGGGGTTCCATTCTCTGACCACTGCTACTTTGGCAGGGTCGGGTTTGAGACCTTCTGCTGACAGAACGTGCCCGAAGTACTGTACTTCTGTGACGCCTACTTCTAGTTTTTCCTCATTTAGCCTGATTCTTTCTTCGAGGGAACGTTTGAGAATATTTCTCAAATTTGTATCATGTTCGTCGCGTGTTCGTCCAAAAACTAGTATATCGTCACAAATCGAAACGATACCACTTAAACCTTCAAAACTCTCATCGATCTGCTTTGGAATTATCTTGAGATGATTTCAAACCAAATGGGAGACGCAAGAAACGGTAACGGCCGTAAGGGGTGTTGAAAGTTGTGAGGTATGAAGAGTCACGTGGCAGTTTTATTGCCCAATATCCTGACCGTGCATCCAATTTGGTGAAGTATTTTGCACCTGATAATTGGGGTAGGATATCATCTAATGTGCGCATAGGGTAACGGGGACGCAAAATTGCTCTGTTAAGATCTTGTGGGTCGAGACATATCCTTAGTTTACCCGATTGCTTTTCGACGACAACCATAGAATTTACCCATGCTGTTAGCGATGTAACCGGGGCAATGATATTTTCAGTTTCCATGCAATCAAGGTCAGTTTTGAGTCTGTCTTGAAGTACAACAGGTACTCGCCGCGGAGGGTGCACTACAGGTATAGCCTTGGGGTCGATGTGTATGGTACATTCCCCTGGGAAAAGACCTATGCCGTTGAAGACTTCGGCATATTCCTTGAGAACAACCGCCATAGTGAGGGGCGTACTCTTGTTATATTGTAAATATGACATCTGTGTCTGAACAGAATATGTAAATTTAACTAAGCCTAACTCCATACAAGACTGTAAACCAAGTATAGGTGGTGCTTTCGTTTTAACAATGTAGAACTCGAGTTCATGTGTATGCTCAGTGCGTTTACATGTGAGACTGACTGTACCCATTGTATTCAATAATTTGCCGTTATATGCAGATAATGTGTTTAATGTAGATTGAAGGGGGTGCTTTATGCCTAGCTTTTGGAATATATGCGAGGGTATGATGTTAACTTGAGAGCCAGTATCCAATTTAAAATCAATAGAAGCTAAATTAGGCCCTACCTCTATCGCCGCATACGCCTGGCCATTGGCAACTATATCCCTTTTTACACTGTCAATATATAAATCCTGGTTTTGATATTCATTGTTAATCACACTGACCGTTTTTGATCTACAGACTTTCTCAAAGTGATTGAGTTTATGACACTTATTGCAAGTCTTTCCTTTTGCAGGGCATTTGTCCTGGCTTGAATGTGATTTGTATCCGCAGTGTCCACAGGTCGCGTTGACGTTCCGTCTGGAAGACGTGGTCCATTTCTTCTTCGGCTGTAGTTCTTTTGTCTTAGCCTGTCGTTGAATTGTCGCATGCACTTCTGGTCTGGCTGATGCAGACATGGTCTGGAGCTGTTCCTGGGCATATTTATGGCTTTGACTGATGTTAATGGCCCTTTCCAAGGTCAACTTTTCACCTTCGCTGATAAGTTTTTCTCGTATCCTTAATGACGATACGCCGAAAACAATTCTATTACGAATCATGTCGTCTTCGTCTTTGAAGAGACAGTCCTTGGCCAAGAGTTTCAGTGAAGTCACATATTGATCTATTGTCCTGGAGGCAGACGCCTGTAGATAGTACCAGTGGAACTATGACTCATGTACTGAGGGTTCTGTTTGGTCAGTTACACATGTATAATGTTATAATAATAATAATGACTTTATTTCAGACTTAAGTCCATAGACAATAAACCAGCAATTCATACAAGATATGGCACACAAATCCAAAAAAACCCCTATTAAGACAACAATTTGCTCCAAATGACGACAGCAAGCAAAGTGAAACATTTTTTTAAAGATTTTTTTTTTTTTTAAAAATTTTAAAATTACTACTAGCTGTTCTACTTCCAAGTGAGTATACTTCTTTCTTAAAGTACAAATCACACGGGTCATGTAGGCATTCAACACTGATTATTTCAGTAATGGGTGTCATTTTTTAGAACTTGATTCTTCATACCTTTAAGTGGCAAGTATTCACTTCATTTGGATTCGTATACATCTGTATTCGTTTGGAAAGTCATTATTAAGACGCAAAATCAATGTTAAAGTACGTAGACATTTTTGGACGAAATGAACCTAAAGGTGTGATCCAGTACAATCCGGACTGAATGTCGTGCGCTGTGATGTCACAATGAAAGCTACAAATATTGATATACAACTTCTTACTACCCTCGATTGTGATGATCCACTCGACGCGCTCTTAATTTGACCCAAGTTTAGTACATGGCCACCATTATAAAAGTCCATAGCGATAGATAATTTTCGTCTGAAAGTTTCTTGGTGACAGCTAAGGTGCAGAGCATTCAATAATCAGGACTGAAAAGACTTTGGTTTAAAAAAAAATGTGTTAAATTTAAAAGAACAAATTTATTTAATTTAAAATGAGTAAATGCGCATACATGACCCATGTGACTTGTACTATAATAAAACGCAAAGGCTATTGACATTGTTACTTGATCATTTGAACATTTGTTATTAAGCACACTAAGTATTAAAAATTTTGTTCTCAGACGATGCACGCTGTAGACGAGACTTTATTGAGACATTAAATTTCCTGGATTATATCAATGCTTAAGTTATAGGCAATCTCGATGTAGAACTGCAATCCATTACACTATACAACACATGTATGGCGTCTTTTCGCTCAGAATATCAGCTGCTCCTGCCGTACAACACTCGACGAATCCTAGGATTAGTTTGGAGGTGATTAGCGCGTTTATTCTGTAGCGAGGGGCATGTGAGAATGAAGTACCTTCTATCTTCTGATTCTCCTTCACAGAGAAAGGAGACAGGAAAGACAGCCTCTTGATTGAACTTGCATCTGTTGGACTGCAATGTGCATGAACCAGTTATAATCCTTGCTTTTATGGATGCTCTTTGGTTGCGTGAGTCGGATGTCCATGGAGGGTGTGCCTGCAGAAAAGTGTTGTTTTGGTTGTGAAGGAATCTGAGTACTGGTTTGTGTAGTTTAGCTTCTTCCCATGTTTTGAGCCAATATGATTTGACTGCCTCATCAACCATGTATTTCCATCGTTGTTTACCAGGGGGTTTATCATCAAGTCGAAGGCTGAAGGGATGGAATATTTGTGTAGGATTTCCTGATGTAAGTAAACCAACTGTTTCAACCCTCAACTTTTCATGCCTGCTTGAAATCTGAAACTCCACACCTAATGGTGTTGCCAATGAACGCCGTGATTTTCATTTCGGTGTCAGCGTTTATAGGGGATCCTCCTGTAAGTATATGGACTGCAGCTGTAGCACGTCTTTCTCTCTAGGAGACACTGTAACTGACGAAGAATCATTATTTCAGACTTTTTCCCAGGTCTGCTGTGAAGATCGTGTCCCTTCTAGGCTATAGACAGCTCATGGGCATTAGATCAACAAGTAGTTATCCGCATTGTTTTCCAATATTACTGGTGGCGTAGACTTATGATGCTTGGCACAATTTGTGCTGAAGTTTTCAAACTTTGGCTCTACAGTACTATTCATTGGGCCGCTCGCTTCCACAGATGTGTCAGCAATACATTTGTTTTTGGTCAATAACCAATGGCACATTTGTTCTGTTCTGACAGGGATTACTATTAAACAAGTGAGAGTTTGGAAGGATTTAATGCCATGGGTCCAAAGGAGAGAGATTTTACTTACCATCCGCAACAAGGGTCAGTCGAAATAAATTTATAAATTGCTGGCGAGCGGCCGATAGTCTGACACTGTTTCGGCGGGAAAATCACAAATTGTGACAAGCATCCTTGGTCTCCGCCTTCAGTAACGTCGGAAGAAGAAAGGTGGAGAACTACTTATTGGTATACATGGACATACAAAGATGCGGTACATGTTGTAAGATAGAATATAGTTCACCCCATTCTTTCCGTGTTGCTCCCATGATGAAATACAATAATTTCCTCCCTTTTTGTATCATATCCTCTATATCTGTCTTCATGTCGGACCTCCTGGAAATACAAAGGTGAGTTGCTGAATCTGTTTCCGTAATCATGGTTTTTCCCTGTTCCAGGATTATGCTGCTCTTCTTGAAGCTCTACTAGGTAGTTAGCAAGGATTGCCACACCATCGGCTACTGTAGGTGATCCTATGAATGTGGTTCTAGTTGATGGTCCCAGATTATTCCGTTGCTTTGTGTGTAACAGGTCGTTGTTAAAGTTCTGTAGACGATAGTTTGCCACCCTGCTCAATTCCCTGTCCAATTTGGAACTGGTTGCCGAGTTTGTCTAATCATTTTGCATTGCTAACTGTTGCTGTCTGTGAGTCTTTAAGGAGGAGCCAGAGATTACCTATGATTCCGTGTGTATATTGCTTCCTAAGGAGGCATTCACGCCATATGATGTCAAAGGCTTTTTCAGCATCAAGGTGGCTAAAGCGAGGTTTTGTTTGTATCTCTTGCTTCTATGATCGTTTTGGATACCAGCAGTGCAGAACGAATAGGGGATGTGTTTTTTTGTTTTTTTTTTTTTCTACTGAAACCCCAATGGAGTTTATTTTGGTTAGATGTCAGCTTACTGTCTATGTGTGTTTGAACCAATGTTTCCATTTAGTTTGCTAAAGTCTATTGTTACTGTGATGCCCGTATTGTCATTGGGTAGAGTTTCGTCCTTCCATTTCTGGGCACTGGTATGATGATCCCTAATTTGAACACTTCTGGGATACTAATACTCTGGATACTGCTGTTTAAAAGTCTGGTGAGGCATAGAGTCATAGGTAGGTCGCCTTGTCGCCGATGCAGTTTTTGGAATCGTCTCGGTAAAAACCGTTTGTCTTGGTGTGACGGGAATCGCAACCACATACACCATTATAGGCACACAGCTGGGGTTTCCCTGATCCGGCCGAACCAACGAGTTGAGAAACACGGAACCTCTAGTTACATCGAAACTTTGTTTGAGTGATCTGGGCTTTGCCTGCTCGGAAACGTTGATGCCAGATATTATGTGATTTTTCTCAAGTCACATCTCTTTTGTGTTGCGTGATGCCTTGTTGAATGTCACTTGTCGTATAATAAAATCACGTCTTAATATTGTGTGCGATGCTGCATAAAAGCTCGTAAAGCAAATCCATCTGAATTCAAACACGTAACGGCCGACCTGCTGTCACTGGAATTTGTGTTTGATGCGGAGCAAAGAAAAGTTCACGTTCATTAAAGAAAAGGCGGCAGTAGCAATGGGGTGGGGGTGGGGTGGGGTGGAGGTGGGAATGCATAACAGACCCACCCACCCCCGGCCTGTATAGCGACAAGATTTATAGCGACAATGGGAATCAGCATTACAAAATCTCCATGGGCCTATACAGCGACAAAAAAATATTAGGTCTGTATAGTGACAATAGGAATGGAACAGATTGGGTGACGTCACGTCATTGGTAACAATGTTGCAAGTGGCTGACCTGAATACGCGGCCTCTACTCTAGGTAGGGACAAATACAATAGAGACATAGACAAACAAACAAATATACACACATATAGTGCAAGAAAGAATATATCTTTTCGAGATATATGAGTGGCCCTGAAAAGGGCCTTTGGGCACTTTTTATGTTAACACCATTCCTTTAGCATAGAGGGCATCGCATAGGTCTTCTTATCTTCCTCAAACTTCGTCTAACCTCTGGTCCGTAGATGAGGACTCGCTTCAGACAGCCTTGTCTCTCCACATAGATCCTCCGTTTCCAAACGGTCGTCTCGGTGATTCGAATGATTGTCCATGATGATTTAACATACATGGGTAAGTCCGTACGGAACAGCATCGACGATACGAGAGTAGAGGATTCAACGTTTGTCCACATATTGTGACGAGAACAGGTGAACGGAATGAAGTGAACCGCGTTTATTTATAGTGGAAGAGCGGATCGAAATGCGTTGAGATTTTTCACCAATCCAAACACGCGTTACAAAATTCAGCCACTGCGCGGAGACTGTTTTCCAATCCGAAGAGAGTTACCGGTGACGTCATATTCCCTATATAGGTGCGCTAGCGTTTGTGCTCAGTGAATCGATGCGACACTGTTTTTTGAAACATGACGGAAACTAAGAAGACGATGAATTGGGGTGCACCGGCCGTGGAGACGAGAAGCGATGGTATACCAGCGGTTACCAAAGTCAACACAGGTCCACTTCCAGGAGAGGTCAATTTTAATTGGAATTTAGTGGATTTTCTCTCTTCTTCGCAAGAATTTCGTCCGGTACCAGCACCTTCGTCACCTTCTCCTTCTTTACCACACGTCAAGGATTTTAAACAGAGACAGAAAGAAGAACTGGAGAAATTTTTACAACAGCAGAAAGAAGCAGAACAAGATTTCATCTTCAACAGCAACAGCGATAAGAAGAAGAGGCGAGAAGGAAACGACAAGAAGAAGAAGAAGCAGAGAAGAAACAAGGTCTATGAGAGAAGGAGGACAGTGAAAGTCAAACGGTAACGGTACTCTTGGACATTTTGGCAGAGTTAAGGAGTCTGAAACAAATGTATCAGACTTCTTTATTACGACCCAAGAGAAAAAGACCTTCCTGAGCCAAACAACCCAACCCTGTTCACACACCTACTACGCCTGAGATACCAGCCCTAGTGATTTCTACTAAATCATCGACGGGAGCAGGTCCAGAAGTAGGCCTTGGCCGTAGCAAAGGCTAGAGGCAGTTAAAGCTGATTGCTTCTCGTTTCTGAGGTTTTTTTTTAAAAAAAAAAAAACAGACACCCAAAGATCTTTTTCGGGGCCACCCACCTCTTTCTAAAAGAGATAGTATTCATTTTGCCAAAATCAATTAAAACTCAAAATCTCTTTTTCACCCATGATGTACTGTACCTGTGTGAGTGAGTGAGTGTAGGCCCTTATTCTAAAAAATCAAAACCAGGAGACACTTACGTTTCTCTGTCTGGTCTGTTCTGGTACAAATTTTGCAATCCAATTCACAATACAACACAACACTCTAAAAAGTTCATAGACTTCTTTTGTGTCTTTTTTTGTTCACTCTCTCTGTTTTTTGAATTTCTTCACTTTCACAGGTTTTTCCTCCTCTTCTTCCTCAATTTTTTCTCGTCTTCTCTTCTTCTCTTTCTTCTCTTTCTGGACGTGTCGCGGTTCTTCCTTTTTCGAGGGCACCTCTACTTCTTCTTCCTCCTGCTCCTGTTGTTTCTTAGGAGAGTATGAAGACCAATGTCCTTTCTCTTGACAATGATAACAGGTATCTTGACTTTCGTCTCTTTTGACACTGGTCTTGCTTTTTTGACGGTCTGGACATTCTGTAGCCCAATGCCCCTTCTTCTGACAGATATAGCAAGTATCTTGACTTTTATCTTGAAAGGAGGGGGAGCAGTCTGTCGGCTTCTCTGAAGAAAACTTTCGTATGATTCCTCGCAAGGCTCTGATCAGAAGTTCGATCTGTGTGGGCTCTTCCATCGTGCTGGTAGGCTTGAGATTGAAATGAATACTGGGAGGGAAAGCACTAACCCTTTGTGTATATGTATATATATATGTATATATATATATATATATATATATATATATATATATATACACACGCACACACACACACACACACACATACACACACACACACACACACACACACACACACACTGGTCTGATATGGATATAAAGATGTTCATGGTGTTTCAAATGTAGTCATTTGATTTTCTGTAATCAAGATGAAACGATCGCATCATTTCGTGAAGAAAGGAGAAGAAAGTAAGAGGCAAAAACTTGACTTATCGCCTCGCACAGTAGCTGAAATCTTGGCTCAAATTCATGCCAGAGATTTTGAAGATCAGATGAGTGAACCAGAATCCAGACCCAGAGAATCTACATCAAACCAAAGTCCACTACCAGTAAACCCTGAAATATACTTCCATATTCGAGAAACGGACAAACGCTCCTCTAGAAAATTTAGAACCACGGCCTACACGTACACGGTGAAGTTTAAAGATTTAAAGTCCTACGTACCGTTGGAGAAAGCAGAAGAGTTCATCACCGATGTGTGGGATTCTTTGTTAGCCGCATTGAAACGGCAATGTGAAGCCAAAGAAGACGATTGCTTGAGACTTTCCATTCATCACGACAGTTTGAAATCACCCGTTTGGATCGAGTTTAGCAGCCCAGCAGAACTGACACCTTCCAAAGTCATCGACAAGATTCAACATGTGCAACAATCCAACGACAAGTTTCACATCAACGATGGAAAAGCGACAGTGTTTATGACCCACGTGTCTCTTCCCCAAGGGACCAAACAACGCAAAAGGTGTCATTGGTGGCCGACCTTCTCAGCATCAAGCGCAGGCTTGTAAAAATTTACCACCCTCAAGATAAGATGTGTTTAGCCTGTGCCATCGTCGTAGGACGAACGTATGCCGACAAGAATGAGATCGCAGAATGGAAAAGAGCCTGGAAAACTATTCAACGATGGGACCAAGCCAAACAACGAAGAGAAGCAGAACTCCTGTTACAACAAGCGGGGATGTCCAAAGACACACCCTACGACATTTCTGAACCGCAAAAAGTGCAAGACGTCTTAGCTCCAAGCTACACCTTGAAAGTGCACCCTCAAGAAGTGCGCCGACCTCTTTTATTTCGAGGCAAAAATTTCAAAGACGGAAAATACATTCACGTCTATCATCACGATGAACATTTCGTTGCCATTACCAGTATCACTGCATTCCTGGGATACAGTTATTACTGTGAGAAACGTGACCATGGCTATAACGAACGAGAGCAACACAAGCATTGTGGATCGAAATGCTCAGGATGTTTGGCCTCTAAACCCTCTCTTGACGAAGGACAACAACGAATGCATTGCCCTGCTTGTCAGCGTACATTTGTCAGCCCTGCCTGTTACCAACAACATCTAAAAACTCAAGGTTCACAGCAGAAAAGCGCTTATTAGCTGCTGAGATTATGCCCTACTTGTGGACAAGGCAAACATACCAACAGTGCCAAGGCACACGTATGTTCAGGAAAGAAACGATATCACATTTGTCACCAAATGGTGAACTTGGAGCACGAATCCTACATTAAAAAATACCATTCCAAACATGAACAAGAAGATGACCAGAAGAAAGGCAATTTCATCTTTTTCGATTTCGAATGCATGCAAGAGACCGGCATTCACATTCCTAATTTCTGCGTGGCTCACCTACCGTGCATCCAAGAGCCTATCTTTAGTCATTGCCCTCACTCCTGGAGGACGTGAAAAAATCTTTCGGGGACCTAACACGCTGGCCGATTTCGCCCAATGGATCTTAGACCCCATCGACGACACATGGAGCCAAGAGAACATCAAACATTACGGAGATTGTCATCGCTAACAATGGCTCACAATTTCTCGGGATACGATGGACAATTTTTTCTCAGGTACTATACGGAACAAAGCACCGAACGTCCTAAAGTGACTTTGAACGGAGCCAAAATCATTTCCATGCAAGTAGGCCATGTGCAGTTTAAAGATTCGATGAGTTACTTTGCCATGCCTTTGAGTCGAATGCCTAAAACATTCGGAATGACAGAAATGGCCAAAGGCTATTTTCCGCACTTTTTCAATACCGAAGCCAATCAACACGCCGTTCTACCCAATTTGCCTGAGGATCACTACTACGACCCCGACAAAGAGAAGCTTTATATGCTTGGTACCAGATTCACACCTCGGACCCCTTTAACTTTCAGGAAGAAATGTTAAGTATTGTCGTTCCGACGTGGGCATTTTACGGCGTTGCTGTCAAAATTTCGAGAACTGTTCATGGAACACGGAGGGATCGATCCTTTGAAAGAAGCCCGCACCATTGCCAAAGCGTGTTCCTTAGTGTACCGCCAGCGATTCATGCCCGAAAACACCCTGGCTGTCATAAGTCCTTAAACGACGAACTTTATCAAACGTCAATATTCGGTCAAAGCCCTACGCTGGTTACATTACTTGTATGACATGGAAGATAAATGGATCCAACACGCCCTCAACGGAGGAGGCGAAAAGACCAACAGTACGTATTCTGTAGATGGCTGGGACTTAGAAAACCCCAAGATCGTGTACGAGTTTAACGGGTGCTTATATCACAGATGTCCCATCTCTTAATTTCAACGTGGCACAAAAAAATCAATTTTTACAACAGACCATGGAAGACTTGTACGAGGCTACATGTCAGCGGCGCCTGAAGCTAGAACAGCAAGGATACAAAGTGTTGGAAATGTGGGAACACGAGTACGATCACCGTTTGAAAACCGATCCCGTGGAAAGTTACAAGTTGATGGACCCTCTGAACCCACGGGACAGCTTGTACGGAGGACGGACGAATGACACCTTTTTGCTGTACCAAGCCGACGAGGAGAAAGGAGAAGAAATCAAATACTTGGACGTGTGTTCGCTGTATTCTTACGTGTGCAGATATTGTCACTTTCCCTCAGGTGACACGCAATTGCTGACGGAACACATCGACGTGGACAATATTCGACAATACGAAGGATTGATCAAGTGCAAAGTTTTGCCTCCCACGGACTTGTACCATCCCGTTTTACCTCACCATTGCCAAGAAAAACTGATGTTTCCCTTGTGCCGTACTTGTGGCGAAACGTGCAACCAAGACCAACCTTGTCAGCACAACCAAGAAGAACAATCCTTGACTGGAACTTGGGTCAGCGTGGAATTGTTCAAAGCTCTGGACTTGAGATACCAACTGTTAGAAGTGTACGAAATTTACCTCTTTCCCAAGACAGAAAAATACCACAAGGGCGACGAGACTCAGAAAGGCATTTTCGCAGACTATGTGGATGCTTTTTTGAAACTGAAACAAGAAGCCAGCGGCTATCCTTCCTGGTGCCACACCCTCGAAGACCAAAAGAAATTCAAGGAGAAGTACTGGGAAAAGGAAGGCATCACTTTGGACCACGTGGATAAGAACGAAGGAAGGCGATCGTTTGCCAAAGTGATGTTCAATTGCTTGTGGGGCAAAATGGCACAACGACCGTGTTTACCCAAGACAGAGAATTTGACAGAACCTTCCCGCTATTTCCAGACGATTCACGACAAAAGCAAATACATGAAACACGTGGACGTCGTTCGTGAGAATTTGATCTTAGTCAATTACGAAGAAGAACTGGACTTTGTAGAAGCAGACGAATTTGGAAATGTCATCATTGCAGCCTACGTGACAGCCCATGCTCGTTTAAAACTGTACGAAGCGTTACACCAATTAGGAGATCGTGTGCTGTATTTTGACACGGACAGTTGCATCTACATCGATCATCTGGGTCACTGTCACCCTGACATCGAAGGAGACCGTTTAAGAGCCTGGGCAGATGAGCACCCCGACGACAAGATTTAAGTTATGCTAGTGGCGGTCCCAAACATTACGGCTACGAATACCTTGACCCACAAGGAGAAGGGCACACGGAGTGTAAAGCGAAAGGATTGACTCTCAATTATCGCACCGGTCGAGTGGTGAACTTTGGCGTATTGAAAGAAACCTTACAGTCTGGACAGGATCGAAATTTTAAAGTGACCACCTACGAACATCACAAGATTGTACGTTTACCCACACACCAAATCGTCAGTCGGCCCTTGGAAAAAGTCTATTAAATCGTGTACCAAAAGATAATTTGGCTTCCCAACCACTTCACTTTAACTTACGGACACGCTGGTATAAAAAATAATGGTTCAAAGACGCTAACCACCAACAAGAAGGATGACATTCTACACAGCAAGAATCGAGTGAGAGACCCACTGAGAACTCCAAGTTCAAACCATACCATTTTCCTGTTTTCTTGCCTGATTATTGTAATTGTGCCAGTCGGATGGAAACGTTTCAAAAATGGCCCACGGATAAGGAAGGATTAACTACTGCGAATGTTTTAGCTAGAACATGATTGGTCTACTTGGGACCTGAGATTGGATTGGGATACGAAGTACAGTGTTTTAGTTGTGGTCTGAGGTTTCGTATGGATCGATGTACCTATAAGGATTCAGCTATTCTGGAACATACTCGATGGTCTCCACAATGTCCTTACCTTTCTATGGCCTTTCCACCCATCACACTACTGTTAAGGTATGCCGGTACCTTAGAGAAGGTAGTACCGTTGTTCAGGAAGAAAAAAGGAAGACTTCCAACGCTAGGCATAAAAAAGAAACGATGTACAAGCTCGAGACTTCATTACGACTAGTATATAAATGTACAACGTCCAAGACCGATGGTTCATTATGACTACCAACACCAAGCGAGAATCCTTTCAAACAGCAAGTATCAAGCGAGAGCAAACTCGAGTGCGATGCTGTGCCTAACGATTGCAGGGACGCCGTACGCTGTGACCTCAGCGATTCAGTACCACATCATGGGAATTTTTCTATGACTATACCTACCATGGAAAGTAATGCTGTGCGTGTCAAACCTGAGGGATGCGTAAGAGATGCCACTCGTTATCGTACACCTTTTCACTTTACTGGTTTTCATGGTGAATGTCATCATGAACCATGCGTCTACCACCCTACGGATTTCATCTAACCCTGAGCAAACTCCAGCGGATTTCACCGTACCCTCATCGAAATGAACCTGAGAAAGACGAATATTCGTTCCCTGTGCGTTTGCGTGAATACTGCGATTTTGAAAGTCGATTCCAAACCTTCCGAGGAAAATGGCCTAAATATCTGGGAAGACCTACCCCCGAAGAATTAGCCAGATTTATATACTTGGGCAAAGGGAATAAAGTCAAGTGCTTCAGTTGCGGTGTGTCACTTCACGAGTGGGAACAGAAAGATTCCCCTTACCTGGAACATGCTCGATGGCCTCCGGATTGTCACTACCTACCTTTAGTGCAACCTAGTCATTGAAGTGGCGTACCATGTCGTTTAAGAAACCAGCTTGGCTAGGAGTCAAACGTTGGACAACACCTAGACAAGTATTTAAACCCACTTTAAAAATAATATTCAAAAATTGCCAAACGAATTGCAGGAGAAGATCTACAAGGAAATTTGACAGGGACTTGCCAGAGCAAAATCTCAATTGGTGACTGAGGAACTTTTGTGTCGAGAAATTCACAAGATAAAAGTGACAAAAGTCAACAAATTTGTCAGATTTCTTTGGCTCAAGTGTGCGTTCTTCCGAATTTTCCGCTTTAGACCATTTACATCAAAAGATTTTATTATCTTTCTTGGCCGTTACCCTGAATGGCTGTTGTTAGAAATTACTCACTGCATCCGTCACTTTCGCTCTTGAAGAAGTTTTTGACTGACATGGTCATGGATACTTTACAAGAGAACAAGAGGCTTGCCTGTGGAGTTGAGAGAACGCATTTACCGAGAGTTGGTCAAAATACAAGTGAAACGCAAAGAACAATTGCATCCGTTACGTCACCGAGGTTTAAACCGCTGATACCTAAATGCTATAAGAGGACTAATTTTGATGAAAGTGTTTCAGTAGTCAGACATTGATCAACTACTCGTGGGCGAGAAGGATTGGTTTGTTACTGATTTTTTTTTTTTACTACAAGGTAGACTTACTGCAACGAATTCCAGAAGAAGAGTTAGAGGGTTACCAAAATCTTTTACACAATGTAAACTAAGTTCAAGAGGAAACTTCTCAAAGGTGTGTGATGTGCAAGTTAGTGACGAAACAATTTAGATTCGCCACTGTAGTATGATTATCTCTGTGCAGAAAGTACACTTAGTGACTCCGACAAAAAGAGGTATAAAAACGGACTACCATACCACGACCTTTATCATTCGTGATACAACAGATTCCGTGGAAGGAAAACAATGACAATATTCAAATAGTGGAGGATTACCATCGCATTTTACAAGAACTGTGTCCATTGAATTGGGGTCAACGTGTGGTGTGTGTCTTAGTGACTTGCTTTCTGGGATTTCGTTTACCAGCCGATTCCTTGTGGTCTCTTTACGAACAGTACTTACCACTCAAAAAAGCATGAAAGTGGTCCCTTTAAATTTACACGAGAGACTCGTTCTGCTAAAAGCTTTGCGCTTTCACCTCGATACTTCTCGACCTCTACGGGAAAAAAGGATTCGTCAACTTTTAGGTACTGAAATTGTGTGTAGCTTGTGACTTACAACCTCACTGGAAAGATGTAAGTGACTGGAAAAATTTGGGCTTCGAGGCTTGGACACAAGAAGTGGCACACTATACCCAATATTTGTAATCCTCACTTAAACGTTCAGTATCCATGTACTTAACCATTTGGTTTTGATGTATTTTTGTCTTTCGTGTTGTTCACATTTAAAGATTGCAATAAACATGTTCTGAAATAAGTATTAAAACTCTTATCTTGTCTGTCTTCGTGTCAAAAGTGATATTACCTACACTGCTATGACTACCTCTACTGTCTCTGCTCCCTCTTCCTCCACTTTCAAAGTCATCGACGAACACGTAGATCGTGCTAGTTGGGAGGCCTTGTATTTTCGGCATACCTTTAACATGTTAATTGCTGGACCGAGCGGTTCAGGAAAAACCGAATTTGTGAAACGTTTGATCGAACATAAATATCATTTGATCGATCGTATACCTCAACGGATCGTGTGGTGTTACAAAGAGTGGCAATCGGTGTACAGCCTTCTGCAAGAGAGTCAAGGCGATTCCATCGTGTTTGTGGAAGGCATTCCTGGCGAAGACGACGGGATCGTGTCTGACCCCAGTCAAACACATCTGGTCATCTTCGACGACATGTTAGGAGAAGACAAAGAAGAAATTAAACTGTGGTTTACACGCAAAGGGCATCATCGTAATGTCAGCGTCATTTACATCACCCAAAATTTGTTTCAACAAAGTAAAGCCCATCGCACCATCAATGCTCATTACGTGATGTTGTTTAAAAGCCCTAGAGATAAATAGCAAGCGCAAGTCTTAGCCAAACAGTGAGGAACGCCTTGGCTGACTCATGCTTACGACGATGACACTCAAACTCCACACACCTATTTACTCGTGGATTTAAAACCCAGCACCCCCGATTATTTGCGATTTTGTACCCATCTGTTTCACCACTGGTGCCAAGACGGAGGGCCTGTTGTGTGCACGTCCCCGTCGTCGACTTAACAACAACAGCAACAACCAAAAAATGTCTATAAAAACCTCAGTCACTTTGGTTGTCTTACAAAGCGTCAACATGACGTCCCTTCAGTCTCATCTTCCCGTCAAATTGATTCGTGCCTTGTACGGCATCAGTCGCGAAAAAATCCACAAATACTTACTCGTGTCTTAGAATCCAGTCTCAAAGAAGTCTTACGATGGTTTAGGGTGACAGCACACCAATTACTGTAAGGCATCATTCACATTCGACATCAAACCAAACGCTTTATTGAGAGAAACAATGTAATCTTCACGCAACTGGCCAATCCTCGATTCGACACTCAAACCAAAAAGCAAATCATTTTGAAACCTGGAGGTAGCGGTTCTATAGGAGGTGTCATCATTCGTTCCCTCTTAAAATGGGATCCCAATGCCCGCAAAGTCCTCCCCAAGAAAAAAAGTCACTCCCCGAGGTACCCAGAAGAAAAAGAAAAAGATCAGCAGTGTCAAGACCAGGTCACAGCTTCAGAAAAAGAAAAAGAAATGCCCACAGAAAACAGCTTCTACCCGCAAGAGAGGCACTGCAGCCAGGACACAACCTTACATTCGCGAACAACGACCTGCGGAAATGGTGACCTCGTCTCCAGTAGCCTCGGGTTCTTCCACTTCTCCGTTGCTGGTGACGCCAGCCAATCCCTTATTTGACTCATGTTCTTCCTAATTTGATGAAAAACTGGAAACCCGCGTCTCCAAGAACTTCTCCTCCAGCGGTGACACCCTCTTCCTCTTTAGCGGCAGTGGCCGATGATCACAAAGTACCTGCCCCCAAAATCAAAGTCCAAGAGAGATCAGGCATGCAATAGAGTTTACTGGATTTGTCCAAGCAAGAACTGTCCCGATTTAGTCTGTTGCGAACCCCTCCACGTCGAGTGATACATGTCATCAAGTTGATACGAAGTAAAGACAATCAGTGGCGACGCATTCCATTATAAAAAAGACCTGATTTAAACGATGGGATCAGTGTTGTTGTGCTCCTGAACGCTCAAAGATGTCCCCTCAAAGAAGTGTACACCGTCACCATTGTCGTTCTTCTGTACAAAAAGGAAAAGGAAAACGAAAAGGACACACACGTCATCCGAAAAAACGCATAACCAAGTATCGACGTCTACCACTTTAAAAGACGCAGTCGTCCAAAAAAAGAGGAGCCATCAATGGGGGGATTCTTTTTGTCAGACCTTATCAGACAAATAAGATAAAAGGACGCATGTCAAGCCATGGATTTCAGTGTATTCTGTTTTTGCTCCGGAACCAAAAAGATGTCCCCTCAAAGAAGTGCATACCATCGCCGTTCTTCTGTCCAAAAAGGAAAAGGAAAAAGAAAGGGACAGTCACGTCATCCGAAGAAACGCTTAGCCAAGATTCGACGTCACCCACAGAAAAGACGCACTCGTCCAAAGTAAGGAAAAGCCACTAAAGGGGAGGATTTTTCTTTTTAATGGATAAGTTAGTAAATGATTTCGCCAAAAAGTTAGATGACAAGCTCTAAAAAAATATGATAAAAGGACGCATGTCGAGTCATGTACGTCAATGTATTTTGTGTACCAAAGATGTCCCCTCAAAGAAGTGCACACCAACACCATCGTCGATGTCCTGTCCAAAAAGGAAAAAGAAAAAGAAAAGGACAGACATGTCATCCAAAAAACACTTAGCCAAACATTGTCGTTACCTCCAGAAAAGATGCAGACGTCCAAAGAAAAAGAGTAGCCACCAAATTGGAGTATTCTTTGGTGATTTTCGAAAACAAATCGTCACCTTTTTCACGAAGCGATTCTCCACAAAAAGGATAAAAGACCTTGTGCCAAGTCATCGACGTTAGTGTATTTTTGGTGTGCGCCACGGAACCAGCCAACAATCAAACAAAGATGTCACCCCCCCCCAAAAAAAAGACATCCTTCTTCTAAACTCAAAGGAAAGAAAAGAAAGGACTACCTCCTCGTTTAGTCAAACATTGGGACATATTGTCCGTCCTGTCCAAAGCTTCTATACCCTTGCGAAAAAACCTCATTCAAACCGCCTCCAAAGCCGTCATCGATACCGTGAGCGAATGTTGTCTGAATGTCTTGAAAGGAACGATACCTTTGTGTAAACATCGTAAGGAAAGCTTACCCAAACATCGACACGTTCTTCGCCCAATGGTCCAAAAGAAAATAACCATTAATCAAAACAAAATGATGTTGGTGCAACGCGGAGGAATTTCCCCACTGCCACTTCTTACCAAAGTAATAGCGGAACCTATCTTGGGTATGTTGGGAAGTGTTTTACCCGCCTTAGCTCCAAGATAAAAGGGTCAAGAAGATAAAAGGGCCTCTGGAATCAAAAGATCTCAGACGTGATCATTGAAATCCGATGGAAAGACGAAAACTGGCTTTAGTGCCTTACAAATGATGGATGGAATACCATCGTTGGCAACAACAACGGACCCCGCATTTACCTCCCAGTCCTCATTTGACCGAGATGTCCCAGTTACAACACGAATTGCAATCGTTGATGGATCGCAGCGATTTGTCAGAAACGGAAAAATCTTAACGGTACGGACAACTGTTGCAGCGACTGCAACTCTTTCACCAGAAAGCTTTAGACGAAACAGCTGTTCCCACTCTGAAAGATTTTAAGACCCTAATGAAAGGTCCACCACCACCACCACCACCCCCCAAACGGTCAAGACAGATGCAGCCCCACGGATGTCTGAGGAAGAAGAGGCAAGAGAAGTCTTTCAAACACCGTCAGCAGCTCCATCCCTAGTAAGATTGCAGCGTCCTTGTTGACCACTACCCCCACACCCCAACGAGAAGAACTCAAAGCATGGGTTCAAAAGATGATCTCCACTACTCCTTCGACAGAAGTCAAAAAGAAAGAAGGAAAACCAGAAGTGAAAAAAAGAAAAGAAGACCAAAACCATCCGATTACCGCGGCCACCACCACCACCACTACCTTCGGCTTCTACGCCCGTGGCACATCGGACACGTAAAGTCGTTTCTAAACCACCCCGTCGCCCCATTCATAGTAGCATCAGCGAAGAGTGGATCACTTATTAACAAAAAGGGAGAAAGTGTTAGCCAGCATTTACTGCGATCCATGCCATCCTGCAGGTTACGGAGGAGTTCAGAAATTGTATCGTGCTGCCAAAACTCGACTGAAAAGTGTCCGTTTACCTCAAGTGGAACGATGGTTACAAGAACAAGCCACGTACACCTTACACAAACCCATTCGACGAAAATTTTCCAGAAGTCGCACCCGAGTGGAGGGCATCGATCACCAATGGCAAGCCGATTTAACCGATGTCTCTCATTTGGCCACATACAATCGTGGCTCCAAATATTTGTTTTCTGTCATCGACGTCTTTTCCAAATTTGCTTGGGTCGTGCCATTGACTTTCAAATCAATCAGTGAGTTAGTGCGAACCCTCAAACTGGTGTTGAAACAAAGCGGTTGTCACCCTCTTCGATGGCAAACCGATAAAAAGAAGCGTGACATTCATTTTTTCACTACCGAGAATCCCGAAACCAAAGCCAACATCGTGGAACGTTTTCAATGCATCTTGGAAGAACGTATGTGGAAATATTTTACGCATCAACACACTGCCAAGTACATCGACGTCTTGTCGCACCTGGTCCAAGCATGCAACCAATTTTAACATCGGAGCATCGGACGTGCCCCCCTCCCCCGACAACGAAGTGACCGTCTTCGAGCGGCTGTTTGGTACGTCCCCGATGGTGACTGTCCCCAAGAAAGGTGGAGTGATGGCAGTAGGAGATTGGGTGTGCATTGGCAAAACCAAACGCACTTTCGACAAAGGTTTCTTACCCAACTGAACCACCGAATTGTGCCATGTCACTGAACAAGTGCGTGGCCGTCATCCTACCGTCTATAAATTGGAAGACATGAACGGGTAAGTGTTAAAAGGAACGTTTAACTTGCCCGAGTTACAACGCGTGACCAAAAAAGAACACGAAGTGTGCGAGATCGAAAGCATTCTCGATCAAAGAACTCGTAAAATTGGAAAACGTCGTGTCAAAGTGCATTGGAAAGGATATCCGCCGAGTTTTGACTCTTGGATCGACGCTTCGCAAGTCATCGACTATAAAAAGAAGTGACCATCATGCCCTTCAACACAGCTTCAACCGCCACCACTACAGCAGTGACGCTCCTGCCTCCAGTTCTTCTCTGCATTTTACTGAGCAGTTGCATCGGTTACCTTCTTCTCAATCCGTCCCTGAGATATACCTCTAACGGGAGCAACGGGAGCCTTGCGCCCAACGTCCGTCACCCTTCCAACAGTGACCACCATACCAACCACAACAATCCTCTTTTAGACACTCCTCTGACCTCCAGTGACCCATCGGACACTAGGACTCTGGAATTATGAATAACCAATTTTACTTAACGTTACCCAGTGACAGTTCCATGGAGGTGTTTCCCAAAAACACCTTATGCTGTTACAAGCCCAAATTACCTCAGGCTATCCAATTGGATCACAAAGCCCATTGGGAAGTGGCTTTAGTGGGAATCATTTACCCTGCACAAATTAATAACATCACTGAAACGAAAACACTTTCTACGTCGAAATCCTGAACGTGCAAGTGCAAGAAGAGATGAATAAAATGGGTTTTCAGGTGACACAAAGTCAGCCAATAATCCATCATTCAGCATCTATACTGTGACAATTTCCGCAGGCTATTATTTTAGCGGGGAACATTTGATGGACACGATTGCTGACAGGTTCGAGGCAGTGTTTGGCATAGCCCTGAACAGAGCCAAAAATTGTTCAAATTGAGTACCATAAAGTGGCTCGTCGCCGAATGATGAGATTTTCGGATACCGAAACGTTGTCGATCAGGTTTAATAGAATTTTGTTTGAAATTTTGGGTGGGCATCTACAGATGACATCACAGAATCTGAGCCCGAAAATCAACAGCAACATGGATTTTTACAGGGCTTTTGGATCCCCGGTAGAACTGAACAAAGGACTGAATTTGATCTTTGTGTACTCCGATGTGGTGGAATAAAACGTGGTGGGACAGACCTCCGTTCTGTGACTGCGTATCGTGGATTCTGAAACGAAGTGGATTCTGAAACGAACACTGACGAGGAAGGTCGAAACACCTATCACGTTCACCGCGAATTTGTACATGCTCACTATCTGCCCGTCAGTAAGTCGTATTTCGACACTGTCAACATTGGTATAAAAGGAGATCTGGGACAAAATATTCCATTCACCAAAGGAAAAGTCACAATGAAACTCCATTTTCAAAACGATTCTCTAACGACTCGTAAGTCATGTATCCTGTGTACCGAGGAGTCGCTCGACAGCAAGGAAATAGTTTAGGAGATATGTTGAAATCAACCTTTCGTTCGGTGGCTCCTGTTTTGAAACCGACGGTGACACGAGGATTACCTTAAAAGATGTCGCGTTGATGCACGGCAAAGAATTTCTCCAAAATGTCATCATCGACAAACAAAACCCCAAAGAAGCTTTCCTGTGAGCAGGCAAAAATGTCTTGCTTCAAACGGGCAAAGACATTTTGGTCCGATGAGAAACTCCTATAAATGCCCCGGACGCTGCCGAGTCAGGCATTCCTGCTTCCCTAGAGCCACAGCAAGGACAAGGCAAGAAGAGACCACGAAGACACCCCTCCAGAGTACTTCACACCCCCAAAGCTAGAAAGACTAAGAAAAGAAGAACCGCCCTAGAAAGACTAAGAAAAGAAGAACCGCCCGAGACTTAGACGTTTTTGATTATTAAATCACAAAACAAAAAAAAAGAAAGAAAATGATGCACCGAGAGTCTTGCGACTGTTCCAAGTCGGAACTGCATCTGTTTGCCATGCCACCCACTACGATGATGATGATGCAAGAATCCCAATGGGTCGAATTTCATCCCGACTCCTCTTTTACGGATTCAGCTCCCATCAAGTTTGAAATCAAAGGACATCCCGAAGATTACATAGATCTGAATAGCAGTTACTTGTACTTGAAAGTGAAAGTGATCGAACCGCCCAACACTAACCTAGGCTCAGATGGTGCAGTAGCTCCCGTCAACAATTTCACGCATTCCTTGTTCAGTGAAGTGGATTTGTACTTGAATAAAAAAAAACTGGTCATCAGCAGCATGGATACTTGCCCTTACCGAGCGTACCTAGAAAATCTCTTGGCATACGGAAAGGAAGCCAAGAACACTCATCTGGATGCTTCGTGGTGTAGAAACCTGACACAGCGACCAAGTTCAACAGCATTAGTGTTGCTGGGGACGATCAAAATTTATCGGGATTTATCGAACGACGAAAGAAAATCAAAGAAAGCCGTAGTTTACAACTGATGGATCGCTTGCATTTGGACATGTGGTTGCAAGAGAAGTACCTGTTGAACAGAGTGGACATTCGCCTGAGAATGAATCTCAGCAATGCCAGTTTCCATTTGATGGCTGCACATGATGCCACTTACAAAACCAAAATCCAAGAAGCCCGACTTTACGTGCGCCGCGTGGAAGTATTACCTAAAGTGGGAAACGACATCAGTCACACATTGAGCAGAACGACGGCCAAGTATCCGATACGGCGCATAGAAGTGAAAACTTTCACCATTCCCGCTGGACATCAATCCATGATCGAACATCATCTGTTCCAAGCACAGTTACCCAAACGTTTAATCATTGGCATCGTCAAGAATTCAGCCTTCAATGGAGCTTACAATAAAAATCCTTTTGAGTTTAAGCATTACAAAGTGAACAAGATCGAAGTCAGTCGCGATGGCAAGATTTTGTGTACCAGACCTTTCGAACCTAAGTTTGGTGACGAAAAGAATTACTTGGGATCGTACTTGTCTCTGTACGAAGCCACCGGACAACTGGAGACCAACACCAGTCACGGCATTACGTATGAGGATTATGCAGGACGTTACACTTTGTGGGCCTTTGATTTCACTCCAGACCAAGGCAGCGACGAGGGACATTTCCACCCTATAAAATCAGGTCAACTGCATGTGGAACTTCAGTCTGCAGAGATGGTGAACGTCATCCTGTATGCCAAATTTGATAATACCATAGAAATCAACAGTTTGAGAGGTCATTCTAGACTATTAGAAACTATGGAAGACTCTTATCCCTCTTTGAACAGTAGAGAATCTTTTGGAAATGGAATGGGAAGATACCGTGAAAATCAGAACCCCAAGACAAAGACGAAGAGGAAATAGTGGTCACGTCCAGATGGCCAGAACAAGAACAACATTTAGTATCCTGTTTTGCCAAACACCTGGCGGATAAATTTACGGAATTGGGGAATTAAGACTGTTATGGATGTCAAAACGATCATCCCAGTCAAATGCAACGCGATAAATGTCTGATGGTGAGTCAAGAAGAAAAATTGGACGAGTATCTGGACGATGCTTGGGGTCTCACCTCTGAAGAAGCAGTGTTGCATCAGTGGTATAAAGACTTGCATGATCATTCCTCTCCTCCTGACTACTCTCGAGATCTATTGCATTGAAGCTCTCTTGTCCCAGAGTGCGGAGACGAAGCAAAGAAACGGTTACTTGTCGGAGATTTTCAAGTAAAAAGTCAGAATCGAATTGATGACTTATCATTATCTTTGAAAGAGAAACAACAAGAAAAAAGCCTATGTCATCAACACGGACGACAGTCATCTCCTAGGAACCCACTGTGTAGCCGTCTACTTCCCTAAAAAGAATTGTGTAGAGTATTTTGATTCGTATGGATTACCTCCTTTGGAAGACGACATCATCGACTTTATGAGAAGAATTGCCCAGACGACACGATTCAATAATGTGAAATTACAAGGCACAGATTCCATGGTGTGTGGACAATATTGTGTGTATTTTCTTCATCAACTCAGTCTTGGATATTCTTTAGAACATTTAGTGACTTATTTTGATCGTAACTCTTCTAGAAATGATGAGAAAGTAGATCGATAGTTTTGTGACCGTTATGGCTATCTTTTATCTTTAGCTAGGAAACGTAGTGTATATCAATGGCCTCAGGACTTCCATCAGTGGAAATCTAACATGATTTTGCAACGTTGTCAACATTGTCGAAAATTGTTTGATATTATTAATTGTTAGTTGTTTGTTGAATAAAAAATGTTGTTTTGAAAAAAATGTGTCTGTCGTTTGTTTTCAAAACATTTTATCATTATAAATGCTCTTTGACTTCTCTCTCTATCCCTCACCATGACATTAGCATTCATAGCGTTCCGGCCCAACAAAAACCCAGTAGGGATGTCTTCTATCGCGTCCGCGTTTGAACCATATAAATTGAGGCAGTCTCCAGTCCAGCCTTGGACCAAGCGCCCCCATTAAGAGGCTATTGCCAGCCTGGGCCACAACCAGTCGTTGACGCACCAAGGTGCAAAAAGGGACTTTAAACCAGTCAGTCAATCTGACCATCCATTGTTGACTCGTCCACCTACGAAGATGCCTTCAAGACTAGCCAAGCTGAATGAAGCTTACGTGAATTTACATCGTGTCAGGCAAAACCTGATACTGAAGCCTGATGAAATAGAGAATGTCAGGATGTTAACAATAGCCCAATGCCTGATAGAAGAACTCTTAAAAGAAGAAATCAAGAAAGAGCAAGAAGAATGGACAGAGAAGTACAGACTTCAGAAGCAGCAGAGAGAACAGAAACAACAACAACAGCAGCAAGAACAACAATATCAAGAACCAGACTGCGGTTTTGTCAACTGCCGAGTAGACACGAAAGAGTTCTCCTTCTCTTTCCGAAGAAGCAGACCATATCCTGTAGGAAAACCTGCCGCCAGACGGGGACGCAATCTTAGACAATAAAAGATTGCCATCACTCCCCGTTAATCAAAAACAGTCCTTTTCAGGGTTACACCATCACTCTAGAAAAGTCATAGTAATTAAATTGCTAAAAAAGTGTGTTTATGTTTAAAAAATAGAAGTGTGTCTATAAACACTTTGTTTCTCTGTCTTGTCCGATAGTGCGTTTGTGTTTGTAACTAAAAAAGTCAACGTGTTTCTTTTAACTCCGCGCATTCCATGTGATGGTAATAGTGGTATGGTAAGTTTGGGTGTCAGGGGATATTTTCCTTCACGTCCGTGCTCCGGGGATATAAAGCGGAGCGATCGTCAGTCTGGCTACATCCATCACAGTCTCAGCAGCCATTGCGAGCACACGTGCTTTGAACGACTGCAGTGAAAAATCACAGAAACTAAAACACAAAATTCAAACTCACCAATATTCAAAATTTTCAACCACATATAATTGCTTGACAAATTACACAGCTGGCTAACACTGCATTGGTATAGGGCAGTCCCTTAACACAACTGGACTAGATTTGACCTCAACACCAGCCTAATAATTAGGTCGGGTCACCTGATTGCTGGTAACGTTGGTGCCGTGGTTAGTCTTCTCTGGGGGCTTTTGTGTGCCGTCGGTGCGCCGCCTCTTTCCTGGGTCCCTGCCGGCCTCTGTCTTGCTGCGGAGATGGTTGCTCACTGATAGATATGGGAGGCTGTGGTGGCACCATGCTCACACCTCCCACCTGCAGTAAAGGTCCAGCCTTGGACCAAGCGCCCCCTTCTTAAGGGGCTATCGCCAGCCCGGGCCAAAACCAGTCGCAAAGCACCCAGGTGCACGCGAGACTATAATCCTTGTAGTCAGTCAGTCAGTCAGTCTGGCTACCCATCGTTAACGTATCAACATTGAAGAATGAGTAGACTCACCAAGCCTCTAGAACTCCAGATATACCTGTAGTATGCCAGGAGTCTTTTAGACGAGCTGGCTATGGAGGCTATGGCGGAAAGTGCCAGGCTTGATGAGGAGGTAGAGTGAAAAAAAAAAAGAAGTGGAAAAGAAGAGAGGGATCTTGCCTCACTTCATACTGAGACCTGACTGTGAGGTGAAGCCAATGGTCAGTACATCTCTACAAACCTTAGCAGCACCACCACAACTTCAGCCACAGCCACAAGTACAGTGACAGTAGGGCCTCAGAGACCTCATTATCATCCATGACTACAAAATATAAAAAAACAGAGGGAAGTCTTCACCATCCCTGAAAGTGAAGACTGGGAAAGTGAAGCCAGTCAACTCCTCTCTGCGCTACCAGCCACAACCTTACATTGGGAGCAGGACTGGAGCAGACGTTTCGTGTGTTGGGGCAGACCTGGGAGGGTGTAACCATTAGCCAGGTGCAATTGGAGTTCAAAAGAAAAAACTGCCCTTCTCAGGGCTAACCAGATCTCTAGAAAAGAGACATTATTCAAGTTGCCAATTTCTGTGAATGTGGAGTAGCGTTACTATAAACACTCACTCCTTTACTGATATATGTGTGTGTGTGTGTGTGTGTGTGTGTGTGTGTGTGTGTGTGTGTATGCGTTTGCATACGTTTGTGTGGATAGTAGAGTGTGTGTTTGTATGAGTTTGCGTACGTGTGGATAGTATATATGCTATGTTTTTTCTTCTCTTCCCGTCTGTGTGGATAGTAGAATGTGGACTTGGACTTCGCGTACGTTTGTGTGGATAGTAGATATGTTTTTTTTTCTTCTCTTCCATTCTGTGTGGATAGTAGATATGGTGTGTTTGTATGCGTTCACATACGTTTGTGTGGATAGTATATATGGTGTGTTTTTTTTTCCTCTTCCCTTGTGTGTGGATAGTAGATATGGGTGTTTGTATGCGTTCGCGTACGTTTGTGTGGATAGGATATATGGTGTAGTTTTTTTCTTTTCTTCCCTTCTGTGTGGATAGTAGATATGGGTGTTTGTATGCGTTCGCGTATGTTTGTGTGGATAGTATATATGGTGTGGGGTTTTTTTCTTCTCTTCCCTTCTGTGTGGATAGTATATAATATGTGAAGTAAGTGTAAGGATGTTTTCCTTCACGTCCGTGCTTCATGTATATAAAAGCATAGCGTTCGTCATTCGTATCACACCAACAACACAAAACGGATTGAAACTCACTAATCCAACAGCCAATCAAAACTCAGCCTACATACATAACACCTCATGCCTAACTAAACCCAAACCAATGAAACATTTCAATCCACTATGCTAACAACCCCACAAGCTATTAAACTGTTGAACTCCTGTCAATAACAAATGCAATTTTTTAAACTACACTAGTCCACTTATTATCATAAAATAACTTAACACAAACAACACACTGACGGACAATGCCAGAACGAACAGACACCACGAAAAGGAAGGATCAACAGCAAGGAAGTAAAGAGGCACATAGGTAACAGAAGCAGAAAATAAAGAAGAAACCAATCTAAGACGGAAAAGAAGGAATACAGATAACAAGAGGAAGCAAAAATAAAAAGACTTTAACTAAAGAAGAAAAGGAGAAATATATATATATATATATATATATATATATATATA